>SCLF01005565.1:0-21744 GCA_004367975.1 Mesochordaeus erythrocephalus
TGGACTTCTAGCTATAGATTTGGCGGAGAAAATATTATTTTAATGATATTTTCGTGATAACCCCATACATTCCGATTTTTGATACCTTATGGGTAATCAATATTAATATAATTTTAACACTGTTAAATAGCCAAATAGCACGGAAAATAGGTCATGTTGCGAATAAGGTTAAAGTAAATCGTCATTGTATTGTGCCTCAATATTTCAAATATTGCAAATCGTTAATTTTCCGCACCACGGTGGATTATCTACGTGATAATGATATAACTTGGCTTAAGAGCGGACCGGGCTGCTTGAAGGGACGCCCCAAACTGGACTACCGCAGAGATAAGTGGCGAAAAATAAGAGCTCAATTACATATCGATTCTTCAAGGGAAGTTCCTAAATCGACTTATAAGGAATTTTCAGGGGACAAAAGGACCGAATATAATAAAAGAAAAAAGTTGAAAATGAGGTCAGAAACCTCACATGTTCATTTGGTGGTCCCGTGTGAAAAAGAGGTCTCCAAGGGTTAATTGGAGGCACTTTCAACTGAAAATTGCCTGCGTGATTAATTAAACCATAATAAAACATATAGCAGCACTGCACATATTGGTGTTAGAGACCCACGCACGAAAATAACCTTACCATGGAGGCTTCCGGCGGAATAAGGGGTACTTATACCGAGTTTATGTCGATCAGAATGATTCAATATTTTGAACGAAATTGCAAAATTATTCAAAAATAAAATTATTTTGAATAACAAATTGAAAAAATAAAATACATTGTAAGATTTGGCACGCAGAGCAAGAAATAAATACGGTGATTTAAAAGTGTGTGGAAAGGTAAGTATCATTAGCCAATGTAATAACCAGCTAATTCTGCCTAACACTAATCTTCGGGTTATAAATGTTATCTCTGTGCTTGCCCAATCTTGGCGCTCGCAACATTGTTTGTAGTATTGTTTTATATACGATCATATGAAAGCCAAATTACCATATAAACTGATATATGTTCGTCAGTTCGTAAGCTGCAGAAATTATTATACCCTATAACTAACGACCACTTTATCCTGCTACCTACGTATCAAGCGTGGCGATATTCCGCCAACGGAAATGTGGGCTTCATTTGCCGAGTATTCCATATATCTCTAGATCCCTTTATCATAAGTTTTTCCTTTTTTCCTCATCTTTCTCTACCTCTACACCAAATCAGGCTGTTTGCTTGTCATTTATTGTGTTCTAGTACAAGCAGATCATCAAAGAAATTTTTTGTAAATAAATAACTTCTAATATACTATTTCTATTGGCTATAGCTGCTATAATCGATCAGCTTTGTATGACGACTTTTGATTGTTTCGTTTTCACAACTTGCTTATCATCGAGATGCACGATGCAAGAAAACATCTTAAAATAAGAATAAGTAATATGTAATTGATTGTATTTTATAAATAAATTTTTAATCCACCATGGATGCTGCAGTTGCAATCCCGAGTTTTATATCCCTTAATTGTTATCTATTTATTCTAAATTATAATTATGAATCTTATTTGTATAACTAACATAGGAGCTTGATTTACTTCCTATCCATTCGTTTTCTAGTATAATTAGAATAATTCAATCAACATACTTTAATCATAATTTAAAAATTACCTCTTACATTTGAATTAAAATTGGGATTGTTTTTTTTCTTCTGGGCCTTCCTCTTTTCTCCTCAAATATATTTCAAGTTGTTATTTGAAAGATTACTACTTAGAGAGAGCCCAGAGAATTATTTTATTACATTATATTTTCTAATACTATTCATGATTCCATTGTTTCCTTCTATATTAACTTTTAATATTAGCATCTTATATATATTATTAGCTTATTTCTAATTATGAGCCGGATATAATGGATTCTGATTTTAAATCACCCCTTTCGGTAGAGTTAGACTTACGCCGTAAGATAATTTATTCAAGGTTCTAATATCCTTTTACTTGTTTCTAGCCAACAAAACCATGGGTGATCTACCTAGCCGGAGAGGACTTGTAAGTCCCATTATTCCATTATCCGCAAATTGGGCATCCCCCGCCCGTCTTAACGATAAGAAGATGTGTAAAAGTATCACCATGCCATCCACGGAAGCTTTAAATCGCATACCTATTATCATGCCAAACGCTGGTCCCTAAGTTACTGCTTGGGCATCACTTGTTTTTGCTCGATCCAAACGCGTGTCTAGGCGTACCGAAGTTTCGTCGCCTGCTGCTTTATCTGTCATACCTTCCACCAAATCTCTCCTTATTAGACTTGAAATATTATTTTTGAAAACATTTAGGTGGGGAATTCTGGTATGCAAATTCGGCGAAGAACTACTCTAACTGAAGTTATGGCTCGATTAAAAGAAATTTGATCGTAAACATCAACCTTGCAGCTGCGGGTTAAGACACAGAACATTTACTTTTGAATCCTTTGTGTATACATTTTTCACGGAATGGCCCACGTTGACAGCCCGCAGTGTTTCGTGTGTTTTACTTGTCGGCTCAATTTTCTGTTAACCCCCCGTAAGTTGAAGTTAAAAAATTAGGCGTCTATCATTAACGGGCTTCACTCAAGGTCGCCCTTAACCCTTAGATACCAGTAGATACAAGTAGATTTCTCGAAGACCGTATAATGTATCGTTTTGAATTTGTCGATTTAACCAGGGGAGACCCCGAGCGAAATATACTGTAGAGACCCTTTAGGGATATATGTCCCTACGTTCTTCTTTTCCATTTCAATTCAAAACGAAGCAATATTTTACGTTGAAAATTTGAAGGATGCACGCTGTGCTATCTGGCTATTTAACGGTGTTAAAATTATATTAATATTGCTTACGCATAAGGTATGAAAAGTCGGAAAGTAAGGGGTTATCACGAACCAGCCCCAACACCCCAAATCAACAATACGAAAATTGGAATCAATAACTTTTAAACAGGATGCCACTCAAATGGCACTTTCAACCGTCTTCGCGCCAAAGAAAATGGTATTTTCTCTTCCTTGGAACGATTTCCCAGTTATATTACTGCATTTGAGCATGCAATTATAATAACTAACCGGTAGCTAATCATCAGTAACTAATCAATGAGCAAAAATGCTCAACTGCAGTAGTATAACGGAGAAATCGTTACAATGAAGAGAAAATACTATTTTGTTTGGAGCGAAGACGGTTGAAAGTTTGTATGTTAAGTAATGCAATTACATTGTTGCTTAGTGAGCGATTTTTAGAAGGTTTATCTCCAAACTAAATATATCAGTTGAACGTAAGAACACTTAGCTAACTAATGCTGGCAACGTCATTACAAAATAGTGATTAGTTTCAATTCGAGATGGAAACCAACAACAGGTGATTTCTAGAAGCTGACCAACAAGCTAAATATATCAGTTGAAAGCATGAACACTGAGCTAACTAACGCTGAAAATTTCATTAAAAAATATTGTTTAGTTTCATTGGAAGATAGAAACGAAGAACTATCAATTTGACGTTCGCTCCGATGGACACACCCCTTCTTACCTGTCTCGCAACGTGACCAAACCCATATGGTCACCCTAACTTCACATGAAGTCCATTTTCACACTGTCACATACCAGGCCTACATAGGGCTATATGACACGCTTATCCAAAGCACCCCCAGCCTCTTCAGGAAGCAACTAAGCGGTTAACGAGACTTAGCTAGTCTGATAGAGTTCCGAATCTTAACCCCCAAAAACCGCTAATAGGCCAAACATACCTTTTTTTATAAATCGTTAATTTTAACTCATGGAGCATGCCAGCTCACCGAACTAAATCGATTAATTAGGCCCCTGGGTATGCAATACAAGTATCGACAGCATACGGCGATTATATTCTTTAAAATTATGGACCTCGGAATCACATTGCCAAAATTTTGACCTCCCCCTAACATGTTATAACATAGGGTTTTTTGGTAGCAGTTTGGAGCCAAATTTTTACTGAACATACGTTGGGACCTTGGCCGGTTTTCTACGGCCGGGTTTTTGTAGCAGTGAAAAATTCGTGATTTTGAGGTCCATGAATTAGTTTTAAAAAAAGGTCTTTTTCACATGTCTGTCTTTAGAGGGGGTAACTGTACGAACTGCAAGAAAAAACTCTATCAGACTGGCGAAGTGTAGGAAGCGCCTACCAAAATGACAACTTTTCAAAATAAAAATCTATTAATTTATTATATAATTAATTATTGCCGTGTCTAAAATGCATGAAATTTAAATTATGGCCAGTTTAAGCAAAACAAATCCGCTGTTGAAATTGGGATTATTTTGAAAAGTTGTCATTTTGGTAGGGTACCGGAAAAGTTGGTATAAGGAATTTACATAGAATTCACACAGAATTTATATAAAGGGAATTTTGATTGGTGGAAATGAATACTACGTGTTAGATTGTCATTCTAATGACCAAACGAATAATAGAAAACGTCGCTCGTTATAGAAACTAAACGCGCAGGATACGATTAGTTGATCTAGATTGATCATATAAAAAGCTATAATGCCAAGTAAGACGTGTTGGATATCCCAAATAGACCGCTTGTACCTCCGTCGGGTTGATGGAAAATTATTTAGAATTAAACGTTAATTTTAACTCCCAGGGTTTGGCAGGTTGTTACTCCTTTCTCTCTCTCTCCTTTTTCTACTCTCTATCCACCTTTTTTCTCCGGTTCACCTGCTAATTTCTCGCGTAATTTTCAAAGTTTCCGGTATCGAATTCCGGTTTTATTTTTATTGTGCACAGTTGCAGTAAATAGCACGTTTTCTTTACAAAATTTTCGAATTTTAAATTTCTTACAGAAATAAAAGCGTACAATTTGAATGACTCATGCACCCATCCCGGCCATATGTATAGGCCTAGCGTAGTTCGGTCCATTTTAACCTCCATTGACTATTATTGTATCCTCGTTTCCGAGCCCTTTTGGGCCAATTGGCCCTATTACATAATGTTTGTCCGGACCGTTTTTGTGGCCAGGCCACTAATTGGGTTTATGCTCGAAACCACCCAATCCTATTTAGCCGCCATGGGGGGATTATGTGGGCGAAATGGAGAAAACTTCCATCCCGTACCTCGGTGTCCACAATGGACTCCCCCGAGGTATTTCCGGCTCTTTGGTTCTTTCCACTCCTCCCACTTCTCCTGTCTCCCAAATTGCCTCGGTAACCCCCTCTCCGGCGGTTACCGCTGCGATTTGGGTCATTCCTAAGAAGGGGCTCGTCCGAAAAAATTCGAAATAATTCGAAATACGGCCACGACTAATAAAAAAAATGTGTTACAATTTAATTGTAGAAACCGAAAATTGATATTTTTTTCAAAAAAAGGGGACTTTTTAAAAATGCCGTATCGATAAGTAACCACTGTAATTAGTATAACTCATATATAACTCGTACCAAAAAGGGTACACCAAAATCAATTTGTTTCCATCTCCAGAATTGGGGGTATTTATTTTATTTTTACTGGAATTAGCTAAGAATGTAAAGTCATCCGAAAATAGTCTTATATAGTCTTATAGTCTTATATAGTTGTTTCCGGCGGTGCGGAATCTGTTCTCAGAATAACCGAAGTTACGCGGCGTCGTACAGTTAGCCCCACTAAAGACAACGTGAAAAAGGCATTTTTTGGAAAAAAACTTTGATTTTTTACTCCTTTGTATGGCAGCATGGCGAACTAAATTGTATTAGATTAAGTAGGTCCAGTAAAAGCATCGAAAACATACCCCGATTATTTTTTAACGCTATGGACCTCGAAAGTCGTCGAAAATGGACAAAATTGACTAGTTTATGGGATGCCCTTTAGTTTACTTAATCTAGAACAATTTAGTTTGGTGAGCTCCCATACACTCGGAAGTTAAAATTAACGTTCTTAGAAAAAATGTTTTATTCACGTTCTGTATTTAAAGGGGGTTAACTGTCTGAGGACAGATTCGGAACCGCAAGGAGAAACTAGATAAGTTTTGACAGGGGTGTCTGATTGTTATGTTGGTACAGTCTGTCAATAACTTGATCGCTGATAGAGGAAGATACCCACGGACTCCTTCATTAGAAATTTTCATCACATTGTTTACTTATAATCAGATTGTAAATATCGCAGGAAATACATGATAAAATCGCACCAGAGTACTTCGTGTGATGAATTTTTCAATAACGAACCCGGAAGCCTTGAGAAGTGAATATTAAACGCAGTCTCGAAGTTTTAACGGATGGCACAAAAATCTTGGCAGAAAAAGAGAAGGTGTAAAATGAAATAAGGTACAGTATCTTACTGCAGATTCTTCTAGATTTTAAGGTCTTATTAGGCGCATTAGACAAAAGTACCTAATTCGGCAAATGAGTTTTCATGAGGGCATTTAAGGGTAGAACAAAATAGAAAAACGAAATTGTAAAATTGAAGCCTCTAAATCCGAAATCAGTTTTCGGAAATATGAACTTGGACCTTTTCATACCCCCAAGTACATGTAATTTAAACCATTACGCAAGGCTGCGAAAAATGGAAAATCGAAATTACGAAATAAGGCAGCAGTGCGCATAAGTGAGCAAAATAGCCGATGGGACAAACGTCGTCGGCTTAGCGGAGGGCGAATAAAAATAGTCGATGATAGATTGGGGGTCATTAAAGAAAGCTAACTAACAAAAACAACTAGGATTAAAGGGAGACTAAAAGACCTAGCTCGGTATAAAAGAAAAAACAAATTGGAATTCCCGACAATACAACAGTCGAAAACATGGAGAAGGCGATCATTGAAGCATGAGTAGAAGTGGAATGCTTTGAAGAAAACGTACAATAATCAAGGTAAGAGTGGAAGAAGCAAAAGCCATAATCTGACCATCATACGGTAGCGAAAAACTCGTTCAAGAAGCAGGAAGAGAATTCTTCTCCCAAAAGCTGGAGGTGGAAGACACGGAAACCATGCTAACACAATCTTCAAAACGAACCAACCTGTTGAAAAATAGACCGAGGGGAGAACGAGGTGGAAATGCGGTCCGCAATAAAAGTGTAAACAAAACACATACGGCCTTTTTAAGTATATTGTAAAGATCGTGAAGAAGACTACAGGCAACGAGGACGAAAAGAACAGAATACCACAAAGGAAATGGAGAAAATCAATGAGTCAGAAAGACTTCAACTTGGTAAACGGATGGAAGTCGACAGGTGAAGATGGTACAGCAGCCAAGCAGCTAGGATCATTGGCCAAATATCTCGATAACAACCACCTTATCGCGGTAATAGGAAGAATGACGGAAACGAAAGAGATGGACCGAGGAACAAGACACCTAAAGAAGAAAAGAACACGGAGGAGTGAACCATAAACAAACTGGTTGCCTCGCAGACACCATTCTAGGAATTGATAAAAACATGAAATGAACATGAAAGGCGCAAGATTAAAACGTAGAAGACGACACAAGAAGAATCACATGGAAACCGGAACCACAGTGGAGAATACCATATACAGGGTTTCGATCCAAACATGAGCCCCTGCTGAAAATGTGGGACGCAAAAGGGCAGTATGATTGGGAACATGGTGTCATTGCTTCACGTGTCACGAATTCGGTCATACGATGTGACTAGAGACTTCCACCCACCAAAAAACTAAACCAGGGATTAGCAGAAGACCAACATTACTTTAAACCCGTAAGTTTAGAAACAGTAGGCTGTTCTATGTTAATAGTCATTGGAATTGAGTAACCATTCTTCCACAAAGGTTCCTAGCAGAAAAGATTTTGGTACAATTGAAACAAAAGGTAAATTAAAGTTCAACCTAAACTAACGACCCCATAGCGGTGTTAGATAAAGTAGTTTTGGACTTAGAATGTGAAGGCGGCATACTACAGGACCATAGAAAACTAGTCAAAGACGGGAAATATGTTCATGGCCACCACGGGGTGGTGCAGTATAGGACAACCTTAAGCACCCTTAGGCACGCCCAAAATAACATATATGGCCGGGTGTAGTTCAAAACGAGGAGGAGAAAAGGCAGTTCGGGTAGCATAAAGAAGAAAGGAAACGGAGAGAGAGAGACGTCGGTTGAAAACTTCTGAGAAAAATGATGAGATGCTAAAAATCGATGAAGACAAAGAAACAATATCAGATAAGATCATAAAAATCCCCATACTAGAAACCGGTGGGAAAGGGTTTACCGGAAGTCAAAATAGAGCGAGAAAGAATCACGTAAAAAAATAATAATGAGGAAATTATAATAAATGGCGTCATGGTGAATAGAGATCCGGCGTCATGAGTCACTACGGGTGTCCGATTTTCTGAATTCGGAAGAAATTCCGCGTCGAATGAGCCCGAATTCAAGGCAAGCTGACAATTTTCGGGCTAGGAGATCCACGGACTCAGAAACAAGCATGGGGCAAAAATCGCCGGAGTCTGAAATACTTCCGATTTGGATGAAATTTATTGGAAGCATAGAACGAGTAAAAAATGAAGGCTTCGACGGTTTTTCGTGGTAAAACTCGAAAAATCTTCGAAATTCGAACTAGTGCAAATCAGGGACTCAAATAGTGAACATACCAAACAAAACATTCAGAACGCCATTATCGCATACGGCAGGCACTTCGTGTAGGAAAAATAGCGACAAGTCCAATTTTTATAAATATAATTTAAACATAGGATGGAGTTCACTAAGAGTCAGTTCAAAAAATCCAAAAAAATTAGCAGCTTGATTTAGCAACGGATTTCATCAAATTTTTATTGAAGGGAAACGCAGCGGAAGTGCTAGCATGCGAAAACGAGGGCGGAAAACGGGGGCAGAAATAACGCATCCGGCCATTTCAAAGGTGTATAGATCTGACTTTCGAGGGATGCCGCTGGAACTCCAGATGGAAAAAATAAAAGAAAATTCTAGCCCAACAGAGGATTTCATACGGTAATGTTTCATTACTAATTTCTACTATTACACTCCTAGGGAAAAGCCTTTTGTGGTCGGTGCCGGACCCGAAACAGCAACCCTTGCCCTCCCGTGGCAACGCACGACCGACAGCCAACCTGGCACTGAGCTACAGGAGATCTTACCTATCTAATGTTTGGTAATTTTACAATATCTCCCAGTCAACTATTTTAAATTACAACTCCTAAGCAACTAATCGTTCCATAACGGTGCGACAGCAAAACTAAATAATATTCGTTTCCAGAATTATAAAAGCTCTGTAACTGTGCACGGAAAAGGGTTTAAAATATAAAACGCAGTGTTAATCGTATACTGAGAAAAAATACAATGGGAATTCACCCCAAGCGGTTCGTAAACGATTAAATCAACTTTCCGAGCGAGCACTGCGCGCTAACGGGCCTATTTTCCTGATGACTATACTATGGGGCCGGCCGATATCTTAACCACGTTTTGAAAATAAGCGCAATAAAATTCTCTGCGGAAATACTGCTTAATGCTTTCCATCTAAGACACAGCTGTTTTAAATTGTAAAGGGTGAATGTTTTAATGTGTTATTTAATGAGTTTTTTTGGGGTGTGTCCAACGGAGCGAAACTTTTCGAAATTTTCCAGTTTATAAAACAAAGGGGTTGTTAAATTGGAGCAAAATGGGAGCCTAATATTTTGCGTGTGTCAGATTCTAATTACGCGAATTTATAAGCAACCGTTCAATTTGAGTTTCGCTCGGTGGTAAAAAACCCGATGGGTGTGTAGACCCGATGGGCGAGAGACAACACTCATATTTTTTTTTGTGAATCCCGATTAAAATTAACGACGTTCCGTTTTTTAGCTGATACTTCCGATGATACTACCGGTCTACAATTAAATATCTTCTAAAACATGGTCGTCAACACATTTTTCAGCGACGCTAATTCATAGCATTTTAAGGCCCGGATATGGTTGAATGTTTGACTGGCCACCCTCTCTCCCTCTCGTACATTGGACGGGGGATTTTTGTAACCATTTTTAGACGGGAAGTGTCAGCTCAAAACCGGAAATTGATTATCTTGATTCGAGAATCGGATCAAACATTCAACTTTTTCCAATTTTCAAAATACGTAGTACAAAATTTTCCGTCGAAGTAGGTCTGGGTATCGGCCGGGCCATAGTTTAGCCGACAGAAAAAGGGGCCTGTAAGCGCAAAGTGACCTCTCGAAAGGTGATTTTATCGTTTACGAATTACATGAGAATATTTGTGTTTTAGTTTGCTTAATTGTTCTAGGTGTTAATTATTCGGCCGTGTTGCTGAATTGGGAATTAGAAAAAAATCGACCTTAACCACCAAACTGTATTTCAGATTAAGCGAAACATACTAGTCTATTAAAGTTATAGAGTTTGGTAACCCGAACACATAAACATACCCTAGAGTGGGATGTGCGGGTTAATATTTAGGGTCTTTAATGTGGATTAAACCAACCATTACTGATGATAGAGATTCAGTATATTTCACTGGCATCTAAAAGAAGATGAAAATAAGCGTTTGGTCTTATCCACTTTCAATTAAATCACCTTTACAAGAAATTTCAGAATTCACTAGTAATGACTAAAAGCTACTGTACATGTAAGTTGTTTTATTATGCAAACTATCTGCGAGGACAAAATCTATTGAAAAGTCTATCTTTCCGATGCCTCTGCATCCTTAGCTAAAACAAGAAAATATCGAATTAATAACAAAATTGTTAGAGGATTATACACTGAAAAGGCTGCTTGGGATATATCAGGTGAAATATTAATTATTTACTAAGTACAATTATCTGAAAGGATAGAATATATAGTATTTCCCTAGCAAACGACGTCAATACCAACGCGCAGCAGAACAAGAACACTATTTAACCCTCTTGTAAAAAAATAATCGAAAACGCTTCGTAAACATCGTCACTCTGTTGAAATAAATAGCACTCAGAACGCAAAAAAGTGTCTAGTCGTAGGCGGAATTTCCATCTGTTTAATTCCTTAATGGCCTCCCAAGTATTTGAATCTAGGCACCATTAGGCGTTTATTTTTATATTTGAACACGGAACTGGGACCCACTTTATAATCTAGCCTTTGTTCACCGAGTAACTTAGCGGTAAATTAACTCAGTAAATTAACTCAATGGTTTCCAATCGAGAAACTGCGATTGTTAATCTCTGCGAGCTTGACGGCGCCTATATATGGTGGCTGTTATCCCAAATATTATATTAACGTCCATAGAATTTATTGAAATAGATTTTATTGTTAGATAATGGTCCAAGCCATATTGTCGATGAAAGGTATGACGATTTAGAAGTACTGTTCCTTCCGTTTGAAGAAACCGGATATCTTCAACCGTCGGACGTTTGCCTAATGCCATTGCTAAGAAAAGGTACAGACACTTCGTTGGTAAATATTTAATTGAGCATGAATTTGGAGGAAAAACAAAAATCGAAGTCGATGAAAAGAATCAATCTGAACCACAATTTGACCGGAAGCAATCCGATGAAATTGAAAACGCTATGATTGAAGTTAATTTGTTTCAATATTATTTTGCAAGCTACATTTAATTATTCCACGCGCGTAGAATTTAAATGCTAGCACTAGGTCTCTTCAAATCGAACACGTTTTGAGTTCTGAGTGTATGTATGCTCGGCTGTATTTTTCCGCGATGTAGTTGCGCAGCGAGTCGTCACAGTTATGACACCACGAAATATGAAATATTTTACAGAAACTTTAGCACAGCTGGACTGATTAGGACGCTGGGAATCCAATAAAAGTATCGAAAAATATGGAGATTATTTGTTCTTAAGCTACGGACATCTAAGGTGATTTTTTCCAAAGTAAAAAATTGAATTTGGGCCTGAAACAATATGTGTGTCTCCATTTCTAGACTTGTTTTCTGTTATTTTCTTTTCTGTTATTATCTCTATTTTATTCCCATTGTCCAAAGTAAATAAATTGTATTTGTTGGAGAATCTAGAATCCTTCACTATTGTTATTCAGTTTTATACTAAATTAAATGAATAAAATAGTAATAATTATATAAATAGGTGGTAACCAGAAGATGCGCCGGATTTTTTTGACCGGGGGTCAGGAGGGGTTATTTACCACAGGGGTTATATATCACATGGACATCATGCTAAAATTGCATGACCGTACTATACCAATAGAATGAAATGCACTATTTATGGCATTCTTTTAAGCAGCCTTTTCTATAATGTCTATAATGTCCTTTTATTGGTCATTTTAATCAAGTTTGTTTTGGTAATAATGGATAATACCCTAGAATATTATCTAAATTGGTTAATGATTAAATGTATTATAAATAAATAGAGATATTAATTTTATTATACCAGATTTGAACCAGAACACGTGCTTAGTTAACTTGAACTTTACATTGTTCCAACTAATAATTTTTAAAATCGTAAAAAGTTACGATTTTTTCGCGATAGATTAATTTTGAACTCGGAATCTCGTGCTAAAAATGCTGGGTTAGTCTCGTTTTAAAACTTTACGCAAACATTTCTAAAATAGAGCACCAAATGTCAGTTGCGGTTACCTCTATCCGACTTTAGTATATATACATATACCGCATGACCATTTTAACGGAAATATTATACTTACTATTGTCCTTTTCAAGTATCCTAAACGAGTGATAAAACAAGTTTGAAATACCATACTGGGGATATGACCGGTTAATTGGTATTCCTTAGTCAAAAATAATTACAGTAGTTGACCCTTTTTAGGGTGTCCTTACTAAGGCACTAGTGTCAACACTGAGGTTCCGAATCTGTTCTCAGAATGTTCAAAACCCCAAAAAGGTGAAAAAGACCTTTTTAAAACGTTAATTTTAATTCATGGCGCATGGTAGCTCACCGAACTAAATCGGGCTAGATTAATTAGGCCCCTGGGCATCCAAGAAAAGCATCGACAACATACTGTGATTATTTTTTTAAACCTGTGGACCTCGAAATTCAGATTGCCAAAATAGACACCCTTATATTTGATCCCCTAGCATCTCCTAGGATCTGTTTTGAGTCAAACTTGTAATGAATATACGTTCGGAACTTGGCCGGTTTTCTCCAGCAGTGAAAAATTCATTATCGGCCTATAACTTAAGAATTCGGGGTCGGTCCTCTGAGAGTCATACTTCACGAAATCAAATTTTTAACTACATATAGGGCCTATGAGAAAATCTATGAAATACTCTTAAAATTGGATACTTTATAGGGTTTGGCTTCACGATCAAACTTGTACAATACCAACAGTGCGTACAATTGATTCTGCTCAAGTTATGGTCAAAGATAAGAGTGTCTATTTTGGCCAAATTAAGCTATCAGGAGTTGGGTCGCTGATATTAGGTGTACGGAATTTAAGTCCATACGAAATATTTTAAACCCAATATTTAGAAATACTTTATTAATATTTTAAACATGTAAATAACTAAATGTAGCTTGCGAAATAATATTGATTCTGGTCAAATTGTAGTTCAGATTTATTCTGAACATTTATGAATTTTCCAATTTTGGTTTTTCTGAAGGCAGCTTAACAAATTTTTGCTTCCATATCAGGCCAGATTTTGGCAAAACTTGTAGCAACTCGACGAATATTGTCAGGAAACCTTCTCATTTCTAAGCGAAATAAGTAATCAATCTATCTCAGTTTTAGTTCCGAAATAATTTAAGTCTGCTTGAGTCTAGTTATACGTAGATTTTTCTGTTGACCCATGTGAAAAAACCTAGTTCTGTCATCAAATATACGAATCAGCACCTACTGGTACCTTCGTTCAAACACACCATTCTGTAAGTTTATTAAAATAATTTATCGCAAACGTAATAAAATTACTGTAAAAATGATGTAAAAACGACTGTAAAATGACCGTAAAAACGATATTGTGCTACTTATGCGGTACAAATGATTTCCGTAGTGTAAACGCCAGTCTTTTAGTCGAGTTTTCTGCATTCTGGCCTAGTTTTACTCAGAACTGTATTCTTAGTGCGTTTATTTATTTGACTAAACTTATAAAATGGGTTTATTGGCTGAGTATATTTGCACTTACTCTCCTCTCTCTTTGTCCGATGCAGAATTACTATACACTCACGAATTATAGCTCATTTCAATTCTAGAGATGGGTTACTACTGGAGATTCTATGGGTGTAATTTTAGATTTCGTATCATAAATTAGTCCTATAGAACAAGGTATCAAAACAGCCGATGGAAAATTAGAAGTAATCTGGAATACTAGAGTTAACCAGTGGATACCTCTAAGGGACTTTTGTCCCTTAACACGTCAAAAACTCTCTTTCGCAAATATCTCGAGAACGAATGGATGGATCTGCATCAAATTTTAACTTGTTTAACTTGTTATGGAAAATAGTTCCCATGAAAAACGTTCAGTGTAACTAATTTGGCAGGACAAAAGCCTTTTCGCACTTTTTGTGAAATTTTTTGTATGATTCTCGTGAAACATGGCGGTCTTATCACCTACAGAACTGTTTTTCTGTCAGTGTCGGGTTTTTTGAAGAAATCTAACGGTTTGCTAATTACAGCACTAAGAGTTTTGACGGTAGGAACTTGTTTTTAATTTATTATTTTTCTCTGGATATCCATGCTGGCAAAGACAAAAACATAATGGTCTCACGTTGTAAACAACATTTTTTATTAAATATTTACTGAAGTCCTATGAGGTGGCATGTTATAAATGATGCTGTAGTAACAATTTTTTCGAAGTTTAGCAGTTTTAGGCTACCCTAACTGAACCGGTTAACACCGGTTCGTTTCATTCTATCAGGAAAAGTTAAGGAAACCGCGGCCTGCTTTCCTTGTTTTTCCAAAAATGTTTCTTCCGTTTCGACATAAAAATCTATCGCTGTAATTAGTTCACTTGCATTTTGCATATCAACTTCAATCTCTTCAGACCCTTCAGACTCATCGAAAATTACTTTGCGTGTCTCTATAAAATCGTCCATCCAGGTGGGCTTATAAATATATAATTGTGAGACTTTTCGCCATAAAACTCAATATCGACAATTATAAATCAATAAATATCGATTGAAATGTTAAATTGGTAAAACAGAAATAATGGATACAGATATACGACGAATAAAAACAAAAAGGTATGAATTACTTACAAATAATTAACAAATATTTACTAATAATACATATCTTTTATTAAGGCATATTAAGGCATATTATTTGATCGAGAAAATATTATTTGGGCGTGTTTGTAAACAAATAGATAACAATTAATTATAAAAAATTACCAATAATATATATCTGTTATTAAGCTAGGTACCCTGCAAATTGTGAACTTCCAGCCAGATATTTGACCGAGAAACTATTATTTGAATGAAATTTCACGTGATAACCCGTTACATTCCTATTTTTCATACTTTCTCGATAAGCAATATTAATATCATTTTAACACCGCGAGCAGTCCAGATAGAACTGCTTCCCCCGTTCAAAGGTTCAACGTAAAATATTGCTCCGTTTTGAATTGAAATGGAAAAGAAGAGCGGAGGACACTTTGCCCCTAAAGGGTATCTGCAGGATATTTCGCTCGGGGTATCCACTCGTTAAGGGTGTTTATAATATGGAGAGCCTAATACATTTAATACGGGCTAATTATATTTTTTGATCAAGTTTGATTTATTTTATTCAGGCTGATTCCCAGGTAAGCTACAGTCAATCAAATTTGATAAATTCAATCATCAAATGTTACTCTTTTACTGTAAGTGAATATAGATAAGGGATTTATGTTGTTGTTCTGTTCTTGGATGTCTCCCCAGCAACTATTTAAAAGAATAACCCTCCGGCGACTGTAAAGCCCATGTCCACCACCAAGCAAATTTAACAATATACATCTCCAGAATTATACAAATTTGTATAGAATCCGATTTCTGCATGTTTTACCTAAGGGTGAAGTGCTTCGGAAGTATACAGTTTGCATAGAGTCCATTAAAAATCAAGCTGATTCTGCCCTTCAGGTTTCTGGTATGTTCGGCTTGTATGCTCGGCATCTTATAGTCATTTTCAGTGAATTTCCTGTACGAAAATGGTTGCAAAAATAATGCTCCTTTTCAGTTTTTTATACACAAATTTCTATAATCAGTATTATTAGGTATACTTCAGATAAATGACCATAAATACGCATATGCGCGTCTACTAAAGGGAAGTATTTGTGTGTACTGGTTATCAAACTCTGGGGACCACGATGACCAAAGGAAACATCACAAAAAATGTCAAATTGATATTTTATTTCTCCGAAATAACATAATTAACAACTATTTGCGTAATTAATAAATTCTTTAAAAGCATTTTTTACAATTTAAGACAACTGGGTCTTAGTTAGGAAAACATCCAGCATAGTTTGACAGGAAGTGAACACAAAAAAAAGGAAAAATACGGAAATTGCGGAAAAAAACTGGAAAAATACTTCCCATGTTAACATTTATAAGACTAAATAATTTATGCATATATAATGGGGATGTGTCCATCCAGTGGAATAAAATATAGATCTGGAAACGAAATAATGAGTTTCACGATAGTGTGCCGAACGGCACTGATTGCAGCGTGTTTGTGGAACCATTCGTGCAACTTTTTGGTTAATTAAGTTAATACGTTTTCGTTTCTCCGAAGTTAGACAAAATAACACGCGCGTGACTAATTAGCCACGATTAATGGATAATTAGATTTGAATACTTACTGTGGCTCTCAACGGGAAACGTAACTTTATCGTAGCAGTGATGCCTATAACAAGTACTTCTTACCATTGTTATCGGATCCGGATTTTTCTCCGTTTTGGACACCCGAATTTTCTTCCATTTTCTTCCTTTCTTCTTCCTTCGCGTCACTTTCTCTGATGCATATATATAATACCGCTCCTATAGCCTTATCCGAGGCATCACTTTCGAGTACAAATTTGTCTCTAAGTGTATCTGGGTTTTTTAAATTTAGGGTTTCATAGATCAGGATTTATTTTCCGCTTACTCCGCCCATGCCGATCTGGTCCCGCGGTATGCCTTCGTGAATGGTGCCGCAATTTGGGCGACATTTTTTATGGCACGGCGTAAAAAATTAAATTTTCCAAATATTCCCTGCGCTTCCTTCTTATTCCTCGGCGTCGGTATCTACTGAATGGCTTCAATTCGGTCGCAAAATTTTGCCTCATCCATTAAAAACGCCGATTTTTTGCCTTCACTTGAAGTCCATACTTCTCCATTATCTTCATCGTCTTCTGTAGCTACATCAAATTTTTGTCTTCATCTCTCCCGTGGATGAAGCAGTCGTCCATGTATATGACCTGGGTCTCGAGGACGTTTCCCTCGAAAGCCAGGTCCATACACCGCTGGAAGTTCCCTGGAGCATTTTTGGTTCCAATAGGCATACGGGTAAACCTAAACTGCCCCAGTTCATTTCTACACGTAAGGACTTCCGCGGCCCCCGCGGCCTCCTCGGTAATGGGGATTTGATTAAATCCAGCTGCAATTTCCATGCAGCTGAAAATGCGGGATTTTTTAAACTCACTATTAGGTCGGTTATACGGGACAGAAGATAGTTATCCGTTTGGATCACTTCGTTAACTGCCCTGGGGTCTATAACCAATCTAAATTCCCCATTAGGCTTTTTACCAGCAGCGTAGGACTATTACACGCACTGGACGTCCTTTTCATCAACCCCGCGCCTACGTTTTTATTTATAATCTCCCTCATTTGAGGTCCCAACGGGTAACATCTGTGATGCTACAGGCCACAAATCTTCCACGTGCACCTCCAATGAGGGTAGATTTGCCAATCTTGGCAATTCGTCCTCTAGAAGGAAATTTTTTTCGAATTTTCATATTATTTCTTCGATCTTCTTTCATCCCTCTACCGACGCATTTCTTCCTATCTTCACTTCCTTCATTCTTTTTTCAAATCGCGTTTCGTTTTTTCTGGCGTCTGTATTTTCTTCTCTTGTTTTTCATTTTCCAATTTTTCCCTTTTTTGGTCCTTTTATAACTTCAGGTACGGACGACCTGTGGTTTGGATAATTTGTCTTTTTACATAATTCTATTTCATTAAAACAAATATTTTTTATATCTTTATTGAATTTTAAAATAGCATGTTGTATTTCTTTTACAGTTCTTATAACGTTCATTAAAGTTTTCATTCATGTAGACAAGTCAAGTTTAGGTTAGGTAATATTTCAGTCCGGTTAAACTTGTTTTATAGGGATGTTCATCGGACTTAGGACTTAACGATTACGCCATCCAATGAGAATTAGTTATAGCAGTCGGTATAGTAACCATAGTGATTGACAGTGTCTAATAAGTGACCAATAACTAATTCGCCTATTACATGTTCTTATTCCTCTCAATATCGATTTGCTTATTTGATGTATTAAATACAATCTAAAAACAATTAAATAATATTTTAGTATTATTGATGGTCAAGGTTGCACACTGTTAGAAGTTATCACCAGTATGCACCGGGAACATCAACAAAGTGATATTTACGTGGTGGATATGAAAATGACAACTATTTTGGATTTAATTTAAACTCAAATTAATAAATTCCTAAAAACAAAAACAAAAATTGTATGTCTAGTTATATTCTTTTAATTATTAAAATTTAAAGTCACGGTATTTTCTTCGTTAAGGATCTTTCAGTTAAGAGAAATAACAAGCGGGGCTTAAATTGTTTTCTTTTGGTATTTTTACTAAGTTAGTTGCAACAAGTTTTTTTTTAACCAAAAATCTCCCCTTTGCTTCAAAAATATAAATCATGCTGCCACTTTGGGTTGATTTATTCAGATTGGGCTTTTTGTTTTGTAATAACGCAAAATCGCCACCAATTATCTACAGTCGAGCAGCTCATTATTGATTTTAAAAGAAAATAGGGTTATTTTAGCCTACACTTTACGTTGTATTAGCAAGAAGATGGCTATAAGCTTTATGTTTCTCATTGATCAGATGCAAAAGACAAAGAGCCAAACAAAGATGAAAAAGAAATAAGAAAATCCGAAAAGAAAAAAAGAACATTCCTTGTAAAAAATCTAAACTCGATCAGCTGTTCGAATTATTCCTTGACCAACATTTTGTTGACTTCCAGTATATAATTATTTTATTTCTCTCATCTAGTGTAAGATGCTTTCCCATCCCTTATTTCAAGATAAGAAAAATATTTAAAAAAATGTAGAATTACATCAGTCTTGAAGACGATTCTCCGAAATTCTTGCCCCGATTTATGCATTTCTCCCGATTTGTGCGTTTTGTCCCGATTTAGGGTGTCCCGATTTAGGGTGTCCCGATTTATCAGGAGGGACTGTATAAGAGTGTAAATAATTTATTTTTGTAAATTTATATGTACATATTATCTTGGGAAAACTAATAACAGATTAACCGATTAACCCAGAAATTGGAAAGAAAAAGGAGTAAAAGGATATAATTGGGACGACTTGCGTGACTATGAAGAAATTAAAAAGTTGAATAGGTGGCACAGAGGAATACACATAGAAGGAATACGTAGGAAGAGGATAATCCCTAGAAAGCGAGTCCCTTTATAAGCCACGTTTCCCAATTTATAAATTATTCAATATTTCAACTTGGACAACGAAGCCAATTATGAGCCTTCAAATACCACGCGCGTTGATATTAGGTGTACGTAGTTAACATGCATGCGAAATACTGTAAACCCAATATTTAGAAATAATATATTAATATTTTTAACATGCAAATTAGTAAATTATTTTGCGAATAATATTAAAACCAGTTATCTCCAATTATAGCTTTTTCAATTTCATCAGACAGATTCCGGTCAAATTGTAATTCAGATTAATTCGGAACATTTATCAATTTTCCAATTTTTTTTTTCTGAATGCAGCTTGACAAACGTTTGCTTCCATATCATGCTAGATTTTGGCAAAACTTGTAGCAGTTGCATTTTTTGTGCGTTCGTGTTCTATTTTTGTGTTTCGTTCCTTTTCTTAACAACAGCATTAGGCAAAAAGTTCAACGGTTTTCCAGACGGAAGGAACAATACTTCTAAATGTTCATAACTGTCATCGACAATATGGCATGGAGTATTATATAACAATAGAATTAATTTTTTCTCATATTTCTGACGAATACGGTCAGCAAACCTTCTCATTTCTAAGCAAAATGTCTCATTGCGAAAACTCGTATTTGTTATAACTCGTGGCATTTTGTAATGCCTTGTAATAACGCCAAAGGTTCTATTCGTGTTTTATTGACAACCGCAGTTTCTCGAGATAATTTATTGTAATTTTAATCGGGGACCAAAGCCAGACTGTAAAGTGAATCGCAGTTCTGTGGGATCTACCTCAAACACATATGACGCCATTAACCAATTAGAAATACGGAAATTCCGCCCGGCAAGACTATTTCTTGAAGCCTGATAGTATTTATAACATATAAGCACAAATTTTAAATTATTATTGAATTATTCTATTAACAATTTCTATATTTATTTAGTGTAGCTTGATTAAATCAAATCACAAATTAAACAAAATCTAAAGTCCATAACTATTTTATATTGTATAGTTAGTTCTAAAGAGAATAAAAAATTCATTATTATTGGTCCCATTTTTAATATATTTTAGGTCTAGTCTTATATTTTTATGGAAGTTTATCTTAGAAGTTTATTTGATTACTTCTTAATTGGTATTTTAATTATATTATATTAATGAATATTGTATTCATTATAATCATGGAATATAATTGACAAATTTTATAAATTAAACTCCCATTTTTCTAAAAGATATTATTTCTATTAATTATTATTTTTTAAATTGATAATATAATTATAGAATAATTTACATGGTATTATAATCAGTTTTCAATCAATATATATGTGAATTAGTCGTAGTACTGAATAGTATACCCTCTTGTAAAAAACTTGCCAGATGTGGTTTTTCGACAACAAAATGGCTACAGTTTTTGAAGCTCAATCCCTGCGAGTTAAAAATTAAACACAGTACTAGAAAATGTTTCTGTGATTCCAGCTGACTTTTATTTTCGGTATTTCTCTTGTTTAAATACTTGGCTTTAAATGACTTTTAATTCAGCGGTTTACGCTAATTTCTTGTTGTTGTAGGTAAGCGGTTACAGATGACTAAATGACGTGTTTGATTTGAATATATTGGTCATCGAATCAACGTGGCGCTTGATACAAATATGGATATAAACTATGGATAAGTCATATCACCCTTTTTAATAGAAATACAGTGATGTTGTGGAAATTGTCCGATCGTAGGCGGAATTTCCGTCACTCGAATTCGCTTATGGCGTCGCGAGTGTTTGAGGTAGAGTACCATTAGGACCTTGTATATTTAACACTGATTATATTAACGAATTATTTTGGGATTAAGCATGTTTGTAATAGTGTTACGTTGCTATTTTTTGCTAAGAAATAGTAAACACATTTGATTTAACGATCAATTCAATCACAGGCGTCAATAATTCGTACATTATAACCGTGGGAGTAAAAAGATCATGACCTTTTAGAAGTGGTCACCTAGGGGTGATAAGATCATTGCGAGGTTGGATATCTTATGGTAATAGTACATGGTTTATAAGTTGAGTTAGAGAAAAATTATTCGTCAGAAATATCCCGGAAAAAATGAATTTTATTGTTAGATAATGATCCATGCCATGTTGTCGATGCAACATATGAAATTTTAGACGTATTGTTCCTTCTCCCTGGAAAACCGGGTATCTTCAACCGTTGTACCTTTTGCCTAATGCTGTTGCGAAGAAAAGGTACAGACACTTCATTTGCAAATAGTTAATTAACCCGTACGCAAGAATGTGTGTCGCCCGGCACACATTTTCGTTAATCAGCCCATAACTTCTGTTAGAGCGGT
>SCLF01005676.1:0-12956 GCA_004367975.1 Mesochordaeus erythrocephalus
GTTGGATGCCCAGGGGCCTAATTAAGCCAGCACGATTTAGTTCGGTGAGCTGCCATGCTCTCACTAGCCAAAATTAGCGTACGAAGGTTTATAAATTTGGACATTCTGAAAATAGATTCCGAACCGCAAGAACAAACTCTATCAGACGAGCTAAACAAAAATATACGTTTGCTTGCACTTTACGATAGGGGGGGGCGGGGTCTGAGCTCGGATAGCCGTGTACAAGTGCCGAATTAATATCCGGAGTATTAATTCGGCACTTTTGTAGTGCCGAATTCACCCCGCTCCGCATTGTATGCCGGAAAGTGAGAGAGTATATGGAATTCTAGGTTTAACGCTATCTGTGATATAGTAAATAGCATATATTGCCCATCCGTATTGGGTGGCCAGATTTACCGCAAAACACGGTACGTGCCACTTTTGTGAATTTTTTGGTGTGTCCCGCTTTCGTCCCGTTTTCTGGTTCGTGTTCCGTTTTCCATGAATTGTGGCAGTAGGGTCTGCGCATAGGTCTACCCCCTAAAAATGGATCATCTGATCAGAATTTTCGGATAAGCACTACACCCCTATCAAAAGGGGGTCTAAGTTATAAAAGGTCGATTAACGTTACTTACTGGGTCTGATAGAGTTTTTTCTGGCGGTTCTTAATCTGTTTTCAGAATGTCCAAAATTATACTCCTTCGTACAGTTAACCTCCAAAAACCCTATTGTGATTCCTTAAATTACCATAACTTGAGAAGAATTAATTATACGCACTTTTCGTAATGTAAATAATTGATCGTGAATATAACCCTATAAGATATCAAATGTTTAGGGCATTTGATAGATTTTCTCATAGACCCGTTATTTTGAGTTGGCGAATTTAAGTCAAAACTGTCATTTCGTGAAGTATGTCGAATTGGCTCAAAAGTGGGCTTATGCGACGCGTCATGACTCAAGCTTCAATTCTTCTCAGAGGACCGACCCCGAATTCTTAACACGTGACCCGGTTCTAGGCCAAAAAATGGGCCTAATAGGGGTTTTGGGGGTTACTTTTTGGAAATTCTGAAAACAGATTCGGAACCGCCAGAAAAAACTCTATCAGACCCACTAGGTCCCGTTAACCGACCTTTTATAACTTAGACCCCTAGGGGGGGACTTTTGAAACATTAGGAATTTTCAACTCTCTTGTGTTCGCTTTTTCACAAATTTTCAAAAAATGTCTCGGTTTTTGGGAACCTGACCCGCTCACCCTACACCCGTATGGCATGTTACTAATAATCGCCCTATTAGTTTTGGTTTATTTCCTTCACAAATAATCAGTTCAAGATCATATTATCTTCCTAGGATTAGGGGAGAAACGTTGAAATGAAATTTTGTGAACATAAACGTTAACGTCCACGCGTCTAATGGTGCAGTAGGAGTCGGAGTTATTTTATACCCCGTCATTTAACCCTCTTGTAAAAACTGTCACGACGTCACATATCCACCAGAAAAGTGGTAACAATTTTTGATGCCAATCCCAGATAAATTAAAAATTTCCGGATTAAAAAAACCGATCGTTGATTCTATGGCTACAGTACTATTATAAAATTTCTATTTTAATAATACTAAATTACCAATAATACTTCAACTATTGATTCAAATTAATCGATAGAATTCAACCCAACATATTAAGAACCAACCAGAAGAGATCTGAAACACTAACCGCTCAACTTTGACGAAAATTCTAACCTGGTAAACAAAAGGTTTTCGCTTTTTTTACAAGAGGGTTAAAACCTGATCGAATGCAAATTCAAAAATCCCGATAATGTGTATAAAATAACCTTAAAAGCCCCGTGGATATCGTTTCTTTGGCTTCTGTTCTTGTGCGTGTCGATATTCTCCGTGCGGATGCTGTACAAAACCTTCATAATGTTCCGGTCAGGTTTAATTTAATATATGCTTCGATTAAAGACACGGTCGCCGTTAATGTTCGTGCATGTCGTTTTAGCGTATTAATTGAAACGACGAGTACATAGTTAACTTGATATATTATACTTATTATTATACTCATTATATCAGTTTTGGTTATTTTGTAAATTTTCATAAATAATAGTATTAGTCATATTATTATTCCAAGTAAGGGCATGGGTCGCATCGGACTCGCCTACAAGTTTTAAAAAATATCTATATAGCCAGAAATCATACTCGGACTGGACTACCACTTTATTGGCGACAAGCTTGTGTGGTGATACCAGCCTTTGATATATCCGACAATTCTAACGCCCGCTTTAACTCCCCACACCTGTACAAGGTGCCCCCTCCATGATGCATTTAGAATTTAACGAGACTTAGCGAGTCTGATAGAGTTTGTTATTACGGTTCCAAATATATTTTCAGAATGTCCAAATGTATACGCCTTCGTACAGTTAACCCTCTCTAAAGACAACAAAAAGACATTTTTTGAAACTTTAATTTTAACTCATGGGAGCATGGTAGCTCACCGAACTAAATCGTGCTAGATTAATTAGGCATCCAATAAAAGTATCCAAAACATACTGGGATAATTTATTTTAAAGCTATGGACCTCGAGAGTCACATTGTCGAAATGGACACATTTATTCCTGTATTTTAGCTTTTACTCGTGGTTGCGAGTCGAATTTTTAGTGAACATACTTTGGGATCGTGGCATGTTTTCTAAATCACAAAAAAATAGAAAAGTCTAAAAGCCGTGATTTTTTTCACTTTTTGAAAATTAGGTCTATAACTTTGTTAGGCTATAACTAGGTCACGTGTACGAATTCTGGGTCGGTCCTCTGAGCCAATCCGACATACTTCACGAAATCAAATTTTTTGTCTTAACGGGTCTATGAGAAAATCTATCAAATACCGTTAACATTTGATATGTTATAGAGTTTGACTTCGCGATCAAAGTTTTACATTACCATAATTGCGTACAACTAATTCTTATCAGTTATGGTAATTTAAAATTTCACAACATTTTCACGTTATGTTAGGGGTTTTTTGGGGATTAATTGTACGAAGGATAAAACAGATTTCAACGAAAATTATGTTTACTAAATTATAATAAAATATAAAAGTGAAAAATTCGTGATTTTGTCACTTTTTGAAAATTTTGTACTTATAAGTCATAGTTGGTACGAATAGCCTAAGAGATATGCTACTTACGCTAAATCTGGTAAACAATTAAAAGTCACAGCCAATAAAAAGTCTCGGCCAATTAAAGTCTCGTTCAATTAAAAGTCGCGGCCAATTAAAAGTCTCGGCCAATTGAAAGTCTCGAGTAAACCGCACGATGACGGAATGGTTCTACCCATACGCTGACGGTGTGTGCGTTTCGGCATACGCTCGTGAAACCCATTATTTCAATTCTGGACCTTTATTTGCGTGTTGTTGTTTACGGCTAGTTTGAATAGATAATTAAACCTAACTAGTGAAATAATATTGAAATCAGTCAACTCCGTCCGTATGCTTTTCAATTTCATTGATTTGATTAGGATCAAATTGTAATTGACGTTGATTCGGAACATTTAAAAATAATTTTTTTTCCTCTGAAACCAGCAACACAAATGTTTGGGTCAATACCATGCAGTATTTCTATAAAATACTGTCGGTACACCATCTCATTTATATGCGAAATATATTATTCCCCATCTATGATGTAGCGTTAAATGTGTTAATAAAATTCGGGTCTCGTGTTTCTCATACATCTTACTTCTAGATCTGTATCCCTAATCTGTTTTTTTTCCGTTTTTTTCGTTTCTGTGATTGGGCCTTTTACATTTTCGAATGTACCGTCTACTCTCGTGTGAACCAGTACACTGTAAATATGATAATTTAATAAACATGGACAAAATAAAATTCATTCCAATTCGAATTTGAAGACAATAAGAGAAATTACGCAAGTAAAGAATGTTGGGCTGGAATCACAGATAAATTTCCCCCCATAGACATATTTTATAGACGTTTATATGTGGCCAAATTTCGAGCGGTGCTCTAGATCTTATCAATCTTCAAAGTTTAATTCATCAACTCTATGCCTGACTTGAAAGACTCGACCAATAGTTAAACCCAGTTAAACCAGCTTTACATAATTAAAAACTGAAAATTGACAACGTAGACTTACCGTCGTTTCAATACCCATGACAAATGACGCCACGAGAAAAAAAACCTACGACTGCAATTTTACCCGAATCCGTGTTTATACTAACTAAAAGATCCACAGGAAATTTGGCGCGTTTCTAATAATAATAATCTCCAAAATTGACTCAGCTAACTACCCCGTTTGTGGTTAGCAGGCTGTAATCTTAGTGACAATTATGGACCGTTTTAATCGGATCATCGACTCACCGTAACGTTTCTGTCTCAAATGTAACACGTCTAGATAACTAACCGTTGGCGAAATGTGATTCAAGTCTACAAATGTGGTCAATTTTAGGATTATGTTTTCTGCTATTCATCGTATTATAGAAGATATAATAGATAACGAGGGTCTCTGTGGTCCTACCTCTTCTAATAGGTAACATATCAGTCTGCAAATTTTAAGGGCCCGGGATTTTACGTAAACTACATACAGTGGTAATTGGAAGTGGCACTAAGAGGAGAGCCAATTGAAAGACTGTTTATCCACGACTTCGACATTCGGTATCCGGAGATTACGTTCTTTCAATCATACTATATACGCAATATTTAAAAATAATTTTAACTTGTACCATTTCTATGAACATTTCAAATTTTTACGAAAAACTTAATTTATATAGTGCTTAGAATGGGTGCCAAGTTTCAAGCGGTAGACACACTTTTGTTGGCAGGATTATATTAAAGTAGAACCGGTTAGTGTCCATATATATCCACATGAAACGTCCAGATTCATGGGCAATTACAACCATCTTCCATTTGTTTACCATCGTTTTCACTCTTACTAGGATCTTCCACACAATATGTGTACATTCAATCGATCATATACTCCAATTCGTCATCTGATATTTGAACATCTTCTGCTTCTAGATTTTGGAACCTCGAGTTTTATTTTTTGAACTTTAGCAAAACGTTTTTGGCTTGAGTTTTTAATCATAATTTTATTTTTCGCTGATTGCTGGAACAAATGTGGATCGTTTGGAATTCTCCATTTTTGTGAACTATTGTCCTTTATGAATAATAGTGGTTTTGTTATGCTGATTGTATTGGAACCCACATTCTTTTTGAGTTTACACCTTTCTAGTAATTCTCTCTGTGAATGAATTTCAGATTCGAAAATATATAGTTCTTAGTAATTCTCGAAATCTTGAGTTTATGGAATGTTTGCTCACAAAATTGTTCACACCTTAATCGCCATACAACCTGTATTCCCACCAATTCGTGGACTTTTTTTTCCAAAATTAGTTGCACGACGAACTTTGAAATATATATATCCCACATGAGAATATGTTTTGATAATTCCCAAAACCCTGCTGTGTATCTTGTATGGTTCGATGCCGTGACGAATTTGAACGTGGAACTAGGGCTTTGTTGGTTGAACCAGGTGCAGCTTTTCCTTATGTAGGAGTGTTTTCCTGGCAGTGATTTGAGTTCACGAATTCAACACATGTTTACAGTACATTGCTGAAGTGTACTATCGAAAGTATAGACGAGACGTTCAAGGAGTCTTACTTTGTAATCTGGTCCAATTCACAGAAGTAACATATAGAGAGACGTTTATGGACTTTAACACCATTTATTATGAGTAGTGTCAGCTAAATTAATTTACCCCCTTTCCTGGACCCGCCCCGACCATGTAGTTTTTACATTATGTCATATGTTTAATAATGTCATGGATCTGTACTAGACGTTCAAGCTCACATGGAGCCCAAATCTATAAAAATTTTATAATACCGTAAGAATGTATGGGGTTTTTGTGCACAGAGACAAAATAAATCTCTTTCATAAATATTTTTCGAGAATTTATTAATTCCGCAAATAGTTGTTTATTTTGTCTTTTAGATACCTAAGTTCACTATGCTGTATTGTTTTTGGCTGAATTAGTCCATTCAGCATGAACGATTAGCTAACTAACGATACAAATTTCATTGAAAAATATTCACCAGTTTCCGAGTGAAATGGAAACGAATAGCAGGCGTTTCCGAAAAAAATTGTGAACCGGACGCAATTACATTTTTACTTAGTGAGCGATTTCTAGAAGACTGATCTCCAAGCTATATACGTCAGCTAAATACATCAGCTAACTAATGATGAAAATTTCATTGAAAATATTCGCTAGTTTCCAAGTGAAATGGAAACTAAGAACTACCAATTTGAGTTTCCTTATTTGGGATACAAACCCAATGGACCTTGTCAGAACAAGGAGGGTGTTTCCTCGTTTTTACCAAGACTCGAAAATATCACATGATTTAGTCGCCTTTCATAAACGATCAATTCCAATTATTTCATTCCAATGATATCGATTTGAACTAGGTTAGCGTTTTCTTGGGAATATTTGGAAGACGAAATTTGAGAAATCTACGTGTATTTTCAAGATACTCCTCAAACTGTCAATTATTATGACCAACTCTTGAGAAAAGTGATGAATTATGATACCTGAGTTGCACTTCTGCAAGTTTGTGAGACGATAAAATATTTTACGCTTGTTTTTGGCAATCCCAAAATAGATGAGACCAGCCGACCATCTTCAAATAGCCTTCCGTTATTTGCGGCATAATTTCGATAGTTTCGATATAATTCTTAATAATAAGAAACAGACACGAGTTTGGCAAATTCTAGATAAATTAATTACTACATCCGTTCTGTCGAGCTCAATTATTTTCTAGTATCCCCATTAACGTTTTGGCCCGTGACATTTAATAGCCAATAAAAGTGAAAATAGAATATCGATCAAAGACGGGATAATTAAACCTGGTAAAAGTGATACGTTGACGGTTGTGGACGACAAGGGCGAATATCAATTCAAAGAAGACTGTATTTATGAACATGAGGTATGATCTTCCATTTATCTGACTCCCATTGGGCATATCATCTTAGACGGATATCTATTTTTAGCGTGACTAATATTGTATTTCTAAATCTTCATTAACCCGCAGGTGGAGATTTATGTTCCGGTATTCCGTTAATCTGCCCGAAACTTTACCAGAAAGGTACAGCGTTAACAGTTGAACCACCATGACCCTCCTTCGGGAGTTATATATATTTTTAGCGAAAAACCGAAAATGATTTTTGTGGTCGGAATCACAAGATTTTCAGCGTATTTAATGTGAACAATAAGTACCTAACAAATTGGTAATTAAAAAAAAATAATATGTTTTCTAGATTTTTCATTTTATTTTTCAAATAATTTATATTACTCTTTGCGAAAAGCGGGCAGCGTTTATGATAAAATCGGGTCATAAACGAAGGGACGCTTCCGAAGTTCTAAAGTTATACATTTTTGTAACCGGTATTTTCCGACCATTGTATCTACAGCTGTTTGCGCTTTTGAAGAAAGCATATTGATCTTGGGTTGGTAAATACAAACTGGACCAAGACAAAATCGTAGAACAGCCTAGGGTTAAAAAAGTTGTCCAAATTTGGAGGGATTTAATCCAACAGCAGGTTGATGCCGCATTTCGGAAAACAGGATTTCCAAAATTTTAAACGGTTGAAATGCCAATCGACGACATTACTGAGAACGAAATTATGGTCGAGTTTAACTGCAGACTTGAAGAGTTGCAGTTGAATATTGATTATCCAAAAATACCTGGTAAATTTTTTGAAAAGTCCGTTATTTACCCATTTCACTGTATATCAAAAGATGAACAATCAAAAAGTCTGCAGGGGTATGTAAAAATTATATTCCTACCTTGTCTGTATCGGGCTCCGCCGCCTTTCTAGTCACCGTCCGGCCATTTCGAAACGTCCCCATAGTCGTCAGGGGTCGTCGGTAGGTCGATGGAGGAATGGAACTAACTCTGAGATGGGCAAAGACTTATAAGCTTATTCGTCGCAATTTATCGCAATATTAATACGATTACGTAAGTTACATAAATTCAGGAAAGATAGACCCTATTCGACCGATTCTAAATCTAATTCGCAAATGGACTTATCATAAATAACACAATATTTGTAAACTGAAAGTTACAAAGGACAGTTTATAATATATTTATTTATGTATATATTTTGTACTGTTTATTATTACTATTGAGATAATCAAAACGACATCCTTTCACCTCGACCACTATAATGACCGGATAAGAATAAAGTATATTGAGGAAAATCCAGAAACAGACATTTTCTGTTATTAATTCGCAATGATATTAATCGGCTAAAAAATCGGTAACAACCGGTTTCCATGTACCTCGTGTAATATTTCATGTAATTACATATACGTGTAATATTTTCCAATGTGAAAGAAACATACCTTCCACAATATAATGGTTTCATACACTTTCATCAGAGGCATCGATTTCCCAAACAAAATGATTTAGTTTTTCATCTGTAACTATTCGACAATTGTTTTCTAAACCATGTCAACGTTTAATCATTTAAATGCAACATTTCAATCGCCTGGAACATTTAATTATAAAGCATAAAGGCATCAGGGACACAAATAGTGTGTCGTTAATCTAATGTCTTGATTTCTGATTTTATTTTCACCAAAATTGAGTGTCGCTAATCTTTCCGCGTTAGTTTCCTCGCGTTATTACGTAGTCTATTATGAAGTCTAATTGTAGCCATTTAACTAAAGTCCTCATATAAGTTCGTTGGCTCGTTTGTGTGTGCGAGTCTAATCTGTTCATTTCCCGTTTCAAAGTTTAAAATGTTCATTGTCAAATGATTGCTCTCAATGTGTGTAAGTGTCCGCATATGGAACGCATTAGCTTTAAGTTGTCATTGCTTAGGAAGGCATTACTGTCTTTGCTATGTGGGCTATGTATATATTTGCGTCTGCCATTTTGTATAATAACATCTAGGTTTCTCTGAAAACGGATTACCAAAGGGCTTCGGTTGTTTTTTCTGTCTCTAACAGAGTAATTGATTGAACGGCAGAACATCAAATAGTAGTAAATACGTAGTGGCTGTTACCGAATAATGGCATAAGACCTAAGGGGGGGGTAAAGGCTAAACACTTAATTTCGGCACACATCAGTTTCCCTGCTATACGTGTAATGGATAATCGACGTCGTTTAAAAAGGCAAGATACTTATTTATTACCGCGTGGAGCTTTACCTACTAACGTAATGTTAAGAACTAATTACTACAGTTTCATGCTCCAAAAATATTGGGGTTCGGTGCTGATTCGAACCTGTATGTTCTTTTGTCACATTCCACCGCTCTACCAATAGCCCAAACGTTTCCAGCTTATATTCGCTCGTGTCAATGTTCCTCTTGCCGGAGGTTTTCTCCAGTCTGCCAGGGCCTTCTGTGGTAGTATCTTGAACCAACTGTCTATATTGAAGGCCCGCTGCTGGTGGCACTTTTTGCTGTCCTCACTCACCACCATTCGTTCTTCATCTTCATAGGCAATCTCATACGATATTATATTCGCTTATACTAGTGTTCATAGTAACCGCTGGCCGATTTCTAGTCTTCGCCAAGGACTCCAAAAATGATACTGTTACTATTTCAATTCAATTACTACAGTTATATGCTCGAAAAATATTAGGGTTCGGCGAGGATTCGAACATGCGCGTACTTTTGTCTCCTGAAACCGCTCTACTTCTGAGCTACAAACCCCCACCAATAGCCCAAACGTTTCAAGCATAAATTCCTTCGTGTCAATTTTTGTTTTACGGGTGGTTTTCTCCAGTCTGTCAGCGCCATCTGTGTAAGTGTCTTGAACCGACTGCCTATATTGGATGCCCGATACTGGGGGCACGTTTTCTGTCCTCACTCCTTATATACTTCCTTACTATTTCAATTAAATTAATACAGTGGTTGAGCGAACGCTCTACCATCAAAGTCCAAACTTTCAATCAAATATCTTTTCGTGCCAATGTTTGTGTTACCGGTGGTTTTCTACTGTCTGCCAGCGCCTTATGTGGTAGTATCTTAAACCGACGGCCTAAATTAGAGGCCCGCTACTGCGCCCTAATTCCTGTCCTCGCTCAACCCCTTAGTTAATTCCTTACTTCACCTTCATAGGAAATCACCATTATACAACTGTTCGTACTACTTGCTAGCTGACTGTTAGTATTTGCCCAGGACTTAAACTTGGTACTGTTACTATTTCAATTTAATTACTATATTGATATTCTCGAAAAATATGGGCTTCAGCGGAATCCGAACCGGCGTGTCCTTTGCCTCTAGCCAACGCTCTACCATCTAAGCTACTTTCGTGTCAATGGTTTTAACCCTTTATCTACAACGTAGTATTCTAATTTTTTCTTCAGTACAAGCATGCAGGGAATTTGTTTACAGGAACAGGCTAATATTTTTGTTATTGAGGTGATGTATTCGTTGCTTGCAGTATTTGTGGTGTCAGTTGGTTTATAATAAAGCTCCTCATTCTATATCGCTTACCCACACTGTATTATGCTGGAAATTACATATTTTTAACGAAATTACTTTTATAAAGGTTAACTGTACCTAGAGAGAAGCTTTAGTTTTACATCACATACTTCGATTAACCATTCCTTGCATAAGAACGTTTCTGATATTTATTATGTTAAGAAAATTATCGTTCACTAAACCATCGGTATTTAATAATAACAGCTTAATTTTCGACACGAAGTTTTATGAACGCGACATACCGTTCTATGAATGCTGCTATGTATGAAAGGGTTATTACGTCAATATACGTCATTGGACAAGAAACCGAATAAGCGAACATGTATGCAAACTTTGATATATATGTTTTTCGTTATTTGAATACGTGCCAAAATAATATATGTAGAAAACTATACACAAGTTCGGAAATTTTGAATTTTTATTTCGAATTACAAGGATAGCGTTTTACTGAGGAAAACTGGTATATCAAAACGTGTCTCAGCTTTCGTTGGCATATGTACACACCTGGTTAGATAGGATCTATTAGGTTAGCCACTGCGGTCCCAGTGACTGTTTTGACAATCACGAGCCTTATTTGGTGAATGTGCGTAAATTTACACTGGAACGATTAATACTTACATAAGGTCATAGTAAAGATACTAAAGAGGAAAATTAGCTCAATTAATAATTGCATCATGTTTTGTCCAGCAATAATACTTTTTCGCTATCAATGCGCGCAAGTTTGCCGTGTACATTGTCAGTTTTCACCGGGAAGACGGGCTGAATGGAGACTTTCCTAAATTACCTTTAAATTGTTGCTTCGAGATCGCCAACATGTAATTATTCGATCCATTGAATTGATGTTGATAACCTATGAACTCGAAGAGATGATATTTTATTTAATTAGCTTAATATCTCCAATGGGCGTGTTAAGTTATCTTATTTCGGATAAATTCTAACGAAGATTCGGCATTCGACTTTTGAGCAAATATCCGATGGATGCTGGAAACGTGTCGAGTGTACATTCGGTACATTTTTTATAATAATGTGCAATGGATGACGTAATTTTTACGAAAATCTTGGAACGGAAGTTTTTTCTTCATCATTTGACATGAATAAATTGCATTAAATTGAATAACCCATAGCAGGACTAAAGGATATGAATCATTTATAGCAAAAGACGTAGACGCAAATTCTAGAAAATCGATAAGCTAAACCCATATTTGCAAGGCTGGCTTATTTATGAATGACGCAAAAGTCTCTCTAATGTTAACGTTCTATAAAACTAACTATAGACGTCAATTAACTCTAAAATAATATTTTTAGTGGCCAAATTGCTGGTTTGGTAGTCGCTAAAAATTCGTGTACAATCTATTTGTACCAGTGTCATATAAGGGTACGAAGATAATCGGAAATATATACGGCGATGGCCTAAAAACTGGCAGTAATATGTGTAGGTTGGAACGCGCCTATTAGTCACAGAATTGGAAATTTAGGGTCCATTAGTCGTTTCAAGTAACTGAGGGAGGTTTGGTATCTACTGATTAACAGCTGCGCGTTGTACTGTCACACGCGTGACTTTTTTTTGCTCATTTTAGCATAAAAATACGATTTTCAAGCATTAGACCTATGCTGGGCCCGAAACACCCCCCTTGACCCCGGTGGGTGTCTTCTGGTCACTTCCAAAAATTACTATTTATTATATTTCTGCAATTATTACGATTTTATTCATTAAGTTAGTGTAAAACTATGAATAATAATAGTGCCGAGTTCTAGAATAACAAAATAAAATAGCAGAAAATAAAATCTAGAACTGGAGACGAACATGTTGTATAAGGCGCTAAAATTCAATTTGTTTTCTTTGACAAGGTCACCTTAGGGGGTCCACAGGTTAAGAAGAAATAATCTCAGTATGATTTCGATACTTTTATTAGATTACCAGGGTCCTAATTAGTCCAGCTGTATAAATCGTTCATATAAGCGGCTCACTCGGGATGTAAACAGAAGGCACATATGTGGCAGCTTGCCGCGTGAGCAGTAGTCTTTGGTTGCCGCGTGACTGTTAATGAATAACAAAAAGATTTTTCACATTTTAAAAAATGTTCCGGGAAAAATACACAGCCAAAATGCGTTGGGATTTTTAATCTGCAGCCATATGTATGGTTAAGCAGGAGTTTCCGGTGAGTGATATACGTCTTTGTGCATTCAATTTAATTAAATCGTTCAAAACGAAGATTTGGAACGAAATAGGCAAAGAAAATAGTATTAACTCCTGTGCTACTTTTTGACTTTTTAAAACTCATAGACCGGTTTCCATTTCTAGACCTCATATTGGGATAACATTTTTAGACCAACTGGCATAATAAAAGAAGCGAAACAAATAAAAAATGAAGTCTAGAGATAAAATATAATTAGTGATTCCATAAAGGTAGCACAGGAATTAACCGTCACGGTATAAATTGGCAAGTATGTGCCAGCAAGGCTAAAAATAGCATTTTACGGGTACTAGGACACATGCT
>SCLF01005787.1:0-12952 GCA_004367975.1 Mesochordaeus erythrocephalus
TCTCGTGAAACCAATAATTTCAGTTCTAGATTCCAATTTTTGTGTTGTTGGTTGAGGGTATAAGAGCTAGTTGGAAAAGAATATTTTCGATATATTTGCTAACTTTTAAGCTGCTTTCGGTCAAATTAGGTCATTATTGACCTTATAGGGTATACTAATAGCGGCATTATATCTAATTGTGGGCTTATTTTCAAAATCTGTCCACGCACTCTAGTATTATTTCGTATAACTATCGCATACTTTATCATAATTTGTACTTTTGTATCTCATATTCTTCCGCTTATCTCCTACCTCTGCACCAATTGTGAGCGTTTTCCGCCCACGCTAATTTGTGATTGATTTGGTGACGAGTTTCCCTAAAACTGCCGAACCCTTTATCAGAATTCGTTTATTTTTGTCCCATATTGTTCGTAGGCGGAATACGCCCACGTTTGTTACACAGGTAGATGGAGATGAACGGAAGAATATGAAATATAAAAGTACAAATTCTGATATAGTGGTCGATAATAGAAAATTTCGTAGGCAGCTATAGTAAATAAGCCTACACGTATTTATAATACCGTAGTGAGTATACCCTTAACTATACGGTAACTATATAGAAAATTGTCTATTCAAACTAGCCTTTATACCCGTAACCAACAAGACCAAAATAGAGATCTAGAACTGAAATAATGACTTTGACGAGATTGTTCCAAAAAGCACATTCCGTCAGCGTGAGTTAATTTCTAATTAATCTAAGTAATTTAATAATAATTTGTTCTTGGAAAGGTCTAGACCGGCTCGAAAGTGATATTTGTCTTACCGCGTTGCACTTTGCGCATCCGCAGTGTTCAGCGGCAATGTTTGAATATTCATGAACTTTTCGGCCGGATACACGGTCGAGTAGGAGAAGTAGTCGTGTACGCTTTCGGAACCCGAATTGGCCTCTTCGAGGTTTTCGATCTGTTCGTCCAGCGCCGCCTCAACTTGTTCATTTTCGTGTCGTAGGCTTTTCTCATATTTCTCAAGTCGATGCATGTCTGTTATGACCGTTGACCGTGGGGGGCGTGATATGATACGGGCGTCGAGGATCTCGTTTTCGTCTGGAATCTCGTAGCCTAAAATGATTTGTGTGACAAATTTTACAAAACGTTTATAAAAAAATACTGTGTTGGAAACATATCCCGTATCGGCGTTGGTGGCTATGCTCCTTTGTAGTGAAATATAAATTTTGTTGATTCCCCGAAAAATTATTATCCTATTCAAGCCAATCTGGAACGAGTAAAGTTCGTGATGTAAATCAATTCATAATTCAAAATAGGCAAAGAGAATAAGGAAAGACAAAACATAAAGTTTATTATTGTAGGCGCAGTAGGCTGCTGTTGAATAGGATTATACTGTTTCGGTAAATCAATAAATGGATAATCCATTAGAACAGCGCATACAGATATACCCAATGTTAATATGGGATATCATTGATTTTACTGTACTGCAAAATAAAGGTGTGCGCTATTTTTGTTTTATGACACGTCTTTATTAATGAAATCAACAATTGACCGTGAATGTGTGCCTTCGCTTCGTTGCGCCCATAAAATAACGCACTGTTCCCCAATAATTGAACAAAATCATTAAATTTGCAGATTTATCAATACGGAATTCACATTTCGGCAATGAGAATGAAGTCAAAGTCTTTGAACTACGCTCTATTCATAAATCAAAGGACTCAAAGCGTTGGATTTTTATGTACTATATGACCAAAAGACATCTCAGCGGGCTGTTTCCCATCTGAAAATATATATCAGACAACGGGGACCAATAATGATCGAAATGTCACGAAAAATTTCAACGCATTTTCCGAGACGAAACTTTTCCAGGCGAAACTTTCCGAGACGAAACTTTCCGAGACGAAACTTTCCGAGACGAAACTTTCCGAGACGAAACTTTCCGAGACGAAACTTTCCGAGAAAATATCCTACTTTTAAAATGAAAAATATGCTACTTTTAATATGTAAAGTTTAAGAAATTTACACCAGTCCAAGGCGATAAGCGATGATAGCAATTAAACAACCCATTGTTTCCTATTTAGGGGTCTACTTGGTTAAAGGGGGACGAAAAACGGCTGAATACTTATCGAGCCAATGGAGCAAGAAGGACTGGGGCGGATCGTTTGCATAATTTCATTAACCTGCGCGAAGATTTTCGTAAAATAAGGCGAAAAGGCATTAACGCCATGTTTGTAAAACTGCATTTTGGTCTCGCGATCCGAATCAGGCCGAAAGGTGGCTAAGCAGATTATATCAGCTGCGCGAGGACGCTTTTGACACTCTATTTTTTAACCCCGACGTGTTAAAACTGAGCGGGCGTCCGACTAATAAAAATTTAAATTTGGCGCCAGACCCGTAACCAAAAACGATGCGCTTTTTTATGGCTCCCACTCAAAAAATGCGACTAGAAAAGAAAAACAAAACCCCACGTTTGGGGTGGAGAGGAACTATGGCTGAACAATTGATTTCTTTCAAGTTCATCTCCGCTTCTTAAATTTCACGTTAACGCAATATAAAGGCCCTTAAATTGTTTGATAATAGGAATTATGGCCGGATACGGCGCATTTAACCTGTCTGTTTGGGCCGGATGGGTCTGGGGTAGTCACGTTTCGAACTTGATACGGCCAGGCTCGTTGCACGGGCCGCGGCCGAACGACAAGTGTTAGGGTTTAGTGTTAGAACTAACACGACGGATAAGAGTCTTCCCATCGGAGTAAAATTAGATTAATCAAACTAATTAAGTAAACAATATAATTAGACCCCTCAGTGGTGGTTTCTTACCGAGGTATTATATCTCCGTCGGTTTGACCCCTTTAACCTCCTTGTTGACCTGAAACGTCTCGTGCAGTTTCTCGTCTACTTTTTAACCCAAAATATTTAGCCCTGACACGAACGGCCAGGAAATAAAAAGAAAAATGCAGAATCTGGATTTTAACCTACATTTTACTACTATACAATATACCAGTAATATATCCTAATAATATATGCTTATTTTCTTTATATTTTGCTGCCCGTTCGTGACCTTATTAACAGCACAGATGGGCTGTGTCACGAGTGACAAAACGTAACCCATTTACACATCTGTATTGTTTAGGATTATACTTCGTTCACATTAGGTACGATTAGAAACTAAATAGGTCATCGTTTTAACCCCTATCTGCAAACATCAGCTAACTTGAAACTTCAACCTCGCTTCATTGATTATACTGACTACCGTGGTGTCGTTAAAATAGCAGTCGAATATTTTTTTCTCGAGCCGCCTAACCGAAATCCATGAATAGTTTTTGATCAAAATTAGCAGGACCATTTAGCTAGACAATGGTAAACCTTTCATTAAAAAATATTCCTGGATATTCCTGGACAAAATATATGACTCCCAATTTTAACTATCGAACTGTAAATTTGGCGTCAAACAAAATTCACTCTACTGGAACTTAGTTCGCGTTAAATTCTAATTCAACTGTGGGTTAAGTGTGATGTCTAACCCCTGCTGTAGTGCTCTTGAACAGTGAAATGACATAATAGTAAAGGCCATTTTTTCCTCACTTGAGATTATTAACAATCCCATTTGAGGAGCCATTAGCTGAATAAACCTTCCGAAAACTTAAAATTGTTCCTAAATCCAGCTAGTGGTTCCACATTTTTGGTTACATTTGCGGTTACGGTTAATTTCGGTCACATTTACGGTTGTTGGTAATTTACGGTTGTTGGTAACTTAGGGTTGTTGTTAATTTTGGTTACACTTGCGGTCGCGGGTAATTTCGATTACATTTACGGTTAATTATTTTAGGTTACATTTACGGTTATAATTAATTTCGGTTACATTTTCGGTTATGGTTAATTTCGGTTAGATTTCATTGGATACCCATCGAGTGCAAAACAAATTTCTACTAAACACTGTGCCTTTCATTACATTCCATGTTATTTTTATTATTTATCAAATTGGTGCTAATATTTGTAGCGCACTTCAGGCACACATAAAACCCAAACTACAAGAATAAATTGGAATCCTATATCTATATTTGGCAAATATGTCAAAATTCGTTTTTACTTTTCACTGGCTGTCAGGCTGTACTTTTTGAAAGTACGACTTGAAAAGAGTTTTTTGTTTATTTTGGCCGCGGGTCGTATTCTCAGTCTTTTTAGACGGTAACCTTGACATCTCTATTGTGTTCATGCATGTTCTAAGCCTAACTTCTATTATATTTTAAAAAAACATGACCGCTGAACTATCATTTTAGCACGTGGATAGGTCTTTGTTTAGCCCATTGCATGTTTTGTTTTTAGTTATTTTTCGTTACCAGGCGTGGTAAAGGGCGGGATGTTTTACTACGAAAAGGGATGGTAGCATGACGCAAAAGGGTACCTCGATAAAAAAATAGGTTAAACCTGATTGTTACGGTTATTTAATTCGATTGTAAAATAGGAATTAACTTGGACTTCTTCCGGCTTTTATTTACATCTTTAGAAATTGGTGGAAAACGTAACGTTAAATTCATTTCCCCGGTAATTGTAACAAACGTAAATGTAAATTAAAATGATAAACTACTGTACCTTGATTTATCTGAAGGCACATTAGGGCACGTTGAATTTCTTTTTCATAGTCCATCATCTTGCGTCTGGCGCTTTGTCCTTCTCCCAGATGTTTCTCTATTCTTCGCGTTCAGTTACTGTTTAAAGCGTGCTTGTATTACTTCGGTGTTAGTCTCTTTTCATGATTTCTTTTGCATTTAGAAACGTTTTTTGTTTTCCTAATTTGAATGATGAAAACTATGAGTTGGTGATTGTGTTGATGTGAGGGGAGGTGGGGAGGTTCTGCTTCTCTGATGGCGCACAAGGGTTAAACACGGACGGGCAGATGAAGAGGTGGGGGACGCGCCTGGCGACGTGGCGATAGAGGACTGAGGATGGTGGCAACGAGATGATTGAGGAAGAAGATGCGAATTTGTGTTTTTATTTCACATTCATATAGTCCATATAAACATATACAGTGCATGTCTGACGCTGTATATTAAGTCTAACCGGGTGCAGTAAAGTGCTTAGAAGTATGGGTAAAGCAGATCAATTCACAAAAGATCAGACGGATACCATAACGCTGTTTTATTACAGCATTATATGCTAAAATAAATATTTTATATCTTGATACGACAAAATGGTGCCACGGTGAACTTCAAACGCATATTTTGGATCAAATATGATCACAAACAATGCAACGTAAAAATAAAGTTGAAAATGTGTATTCATTCTAATTAAATATATTTCATATTTTAAAGATATAGCAAATTCGGGCGATTGAATAAATTTCGGCTGAGCTTTAGAAAAGGTAGAAACATTTGTTTTCTAGTTGATTTATACTGAGAGTGTCACAAATGGTGCCACCCTGAACTTATTTTCGATCTAGTTTGATCATAAACGATGCGCCGTAAAAATAAAGTTGAAAATGTGTATTCATTCTAATTAAATATATTTCATATTTTAAAGATATAGTAAATTCGGGCGATTGAATAAATTTCGGCTGAGTTTTAAAAAATGTAGAAACATTTTTTTTCTAGTTGATTTATACCGAGTGTCACAAATGGTGTCACCCTGAACTTCAAACACATATTTTCGATCAAGTTTGATCACAAACGATACGCCGTAAAAATAAAGTTGAAAATGTGTATTCATTCTAATTAATTATATTTCATATTTTAAAGATACAGCAGATTTGGGCGATTGAATAAATGCCGATTAAATATTAAAAAAAATGTGGAAACATTTTGTTTTAATTGTTTTATACCCAGAGTGTCGGAAAAAATCTATATTTTTTTGAGAAAAGGTGTGGGGATGTAGATTTGTGTAATAAAATTAGTTTCGTGGCGGAATTTTTTTGTGGCCAGTCTGGATGGGTTAAAACCACTTTAGATGAAACGGGCCCACCGCTGTCGTATGTATCGGAGGAAAGAGGTCAAGTCTAAATCATCAAACAAACTTTCGCCGTCATATTCGAGCATTTTGGTAAATTTGCATAAAGAGAGACATACGCGGAAGCATAGGGAGGCTAGTGCTAAAAATACAAACTTGACAGTCTTTGATAACAGGAAAAACAGGGTCAGGCGTCTACCAATTCTCCATAGCCGTCTTTTCATGGGGTACCAATCGTGTCAAAATTTAGTTTTTATAGGTGTTGGTCGAACGCTCGCCCTAGACATGTTATTGTTTCTAATCTGTTATGTCCAACTGTGCCATGGCCCATTATGTGCCTTTCAAATTCAAAATCAAAATCTCATTTGTACAAAAATGGTCAGAGTTTCATTGAAAAGGGGAAGTGGGGGTGCCCCGCTGGGCGCACACGCTCATCGCCCGGCAGGACTCGGAACTCGGCATTTGTAGTTAATAATTTCCTAATCAGATTAAAGGGCGATTTAATGCAACCAAACGTAGCGGGGGGTCTGGAGATGCTTTGTGTGTCTTTGACCCCTTTATTGTTTTTCTTTTCTTTACTGATAATTTTCCGTCACTACAATTTAATGCCAAGCCTTAGCTTCCGGTTACATGTATATATAGCTAGAACGCCCTATTTATTTATTTACTAGGCCGGCAAATTGAGAATCTGTCAAAATGCACCAATATTTACACATGTTTGAGTTTGTACCATTGCGTAAATTGGTACCAGGTGGATCATCAGGATTTGATAAGCTGACACGACAAAATTGTCCCATGCCGAACTTCAAACGCAGTTTTTCGTTCGAATTCGGTCACACAATATGTAAAGTTAAAAAAAAGCTTAAAGTTTATATTCACCCTAATTTACATTATTATTATTTTTCTTATTTTATCAATTTAGACGATTCTGAGAATTACATAACTGTTAAACGATCAAGTTTTGATTAGATAATCGGATTGCTATCGCAGAATGAACATATGTAGTAAATTTTATACGGTAATAAAGATACAAAATGGAAGAATGTGTGTTGTGATAAATGCTTAAAACTTTACTAAATCATGTAAAAAAGGAAAATAATAGTTTGGTTTAAATTTACGGTCAGCTTCCGCGGACGTGGTAAACCAATAAATAGAAATAGATTTTTTTAAAGGTATTTGCTAAACACTTCCGAGTGGTAAACCAAACTTACAAATTTGTTGAATATAAAGTATATTTTAGACTACACTTGGCCTTTAGTGAAATAAAAATAGTTTCCTAGGTTATAGGCCTATTTCGTCATTAAAATTCAGCCCGCCCATCGTACCACAGTTAGAATATGTAGAAACAGTATCACAGTCAATCCGACGCATCATGTTTGCAGCTTCAATTCTTCGCAAAGGACCGACCCCGAATTTTTAACACGTAACCTAGTTATAGCACAAAATGGGATTTCCAAAGTACAAATTTTCAACAAGTGACAATAACCACGAATTTTTCACTTTTCTATTTGTGTGTATGATCTAGAAAACATGCCGAGATCCGAAACTATGTTCGCTTAGAATTCAACTCGAAACAACGATAATTTTATTGGCTGCCCAGGGGTATACTTAATCTAGTACAATTTAGTTCGGTGAGCTGCCATGCCCCACAAGTTAAAATTAACATTTGTTTCTGTCTTTGTGGGGGGTTAACTATACCACGCCGTGTAATTTTGCATATTCTGAGAACAGGTTCGGAATCGCAAGATAAAACTCTAATAATCCCAAACCTGGTTAAATTATCAGTTGTCTCCAGATATGGTGGGGCAGTTTTAACACCCATGTTGAATATAAATTATATTTTAGTATACTCTTGGGCTTTCGTGAAATAAAAATGGTTTCCTAATTTAGAGCCTTTTCGTCATTAAAATTCAGTTCGCCCACCGTACCATAGTTAGAATATGTAGAAATAGTGTCACGGTCAATTTGGAATGGCTTTGAACAGTAAAAAGTACCAATTTCATGCTCCTAAGTGTTCAAAGTGTGTCGTTTTTCCCTTCACAGTACTTGGCCCTATTTCAATTAATTGCTCGATGACAGGCGGGACACGAGTTCTTAATTGAGTCAGAAGTTCTCTAAGCAGGAAATTTCACCTTAGAAACTGAAATTCGATGTCCTGCTGGGTGTGGAGCCAGAGTGGCAGCGGGAGATGGAGCTGCCAAACGCTCGGAATATGAATTAAAAATAATTGTTATGGACAGAGTAGACTCGCCTACCACAAGATTTGAATTAAAAACTAAAGCACACTATTAAATAAGCACAAACAGGTTGAACAAACGGGGTATTACATTGGCTAACACTAATATCGTGCGCACGCCAGTTTCTAATTGCGAGCTACTTATTAGAGTCAGAATTACTTTATTTTACAAACAATAGTTGACCATATTGGCGTAGAAGAGTTAAAACTAATCTGATATTGATATCTTCTCTTTCGCCTTCTATCTTTGTTGTAGGCGAGTGCGGCACGTCCCATTTTTAGTGCAATGTCATACTATTCAGTGTTAACCTGTGTTCGCGGATACGGATGATTGCCCGGAAATGTAGAACTCAGCTGCCAATATCAGATTTATTTTAACCCTTGGTTGAACATGAACAGATGGAACACATCTATCCAGAGTTGCCCCTTCCCCTACCCCTTCAGGTAACAATTAAGCGGTTAACGAGACTTACGCAGTCTGATAGAGTTTTTACTTGCGGTTCCGAATCTGTTTTCAGAATGTCCAAATTTATAATTCTTCGTACAGTTAACGCCCAAAAACTCATATTGTGAAGTTTTAAATTACCATAACTTGAGAAGAGTCAATTTTACACACTTTTCGTAATGTAAAACTTTGATTGTGAAGCCAAACTCTGTAACATATCAAATTTTAAGGGTAACTGTCCTGTCGTGAAGTATGTCGGATTGGCTCAAAAGTGGACTTATTCGACACGTCATGACTCAAGCTTCAATTCTTCTCCGAGGACGCCCCCCGAATTCTTATGGGCCAAAAACTGGACCGAAAAAGGTATAAATTTTCAAAAAGTGAGAAAATCACGAATTTTTCACTTTTCGATTTTATTCTGATTTAGAAAACATGTAAGATCGCAAGGTATGTTCACTAAAACTATATTTCAGGACGGTCAAAGTCAACTATATTCGACTCATTTGTGTCTTTAGAGGGGGTTAACTGCACGAAGGAGTATAATTTTGGACATGCTGAAAACGGATTCGGAACCGCAAGAAAAAACATTATCAGACTGGCTAAGTCTCGTTAACCGCTTAATTGTTACCTAAAGGGGTAGGGGCAGTATGGATAGATGTGTGGAAAACGTTATTTTATACGAAAAATGGAACGGGAAGTCATTTATTAATCCCACTGGACATTGAGAGTCTATTATTAGGAAGACTGTGAAATGTTATTATTCATCAATAACGGCCGTTTGGACGTCTCGTTCGTTGTCAAGTTTCCGCCTGTTCATCGCGTGAAGATTTAGGGCGAGATTTAGGGTGATCGTCAAAATAATCCGTAATTGTAATCACGTGACCACACTTTTCAGATATATTTCTAACGCGTGCCAGCTTTTCCAGAGGCACGAACCCGTCCAAGCACAGGGGTCAGGTTGGCAGTCTGGGATGTAGTTGCGTATCGTTTGCCACCTGACAGAGATGCAACGAAAATCACGTACCTACATTTTTAACCTTCACTAATTTTGAGAATTTAGGGCAACGGAACAGGCAACGGAAGATAAACTTTTCTTGTGAAAATTTTCTAGACGGAATTTTTCGAGACGGAATTTTTCGAGACGGAATTTTTCGAGACAGAATTTTTCGAGACGGAATTTTTTACTGGAAGTGCCAAAAACTGATTCAGGACAGTTAATAGGACAATTGACTACTCCGGAAGAAAACATGCGCCGTAGTCCCACACCCAAATTGTTCTGTGCATTTTTACGCCAATACTGTTTGCCTCATAAAATTGGATCTATTTGTGGCCAAGAAAAACGGATACGGCACTTTTAGAGTTTGAATTTTTTTATTATCATCCAGGTTTCGATTTCGCTCAGTGTATGGTAGCGATAAATCAGATACTCGAGTTAGTCTTGAAGACAAGGATCAGACAGGGAAGTCAGGACGTTGGTGAGGACTTCATTTATGAAATATAGAATCATAAATGTCGTATAAAACAGCTCAGGGTTTCGTGACTTGAACACGCGACCTTTTGAATTCCGTGCAACCGTGTACCGCTTTAGATTTAACCCCATTACCAATGCTGATAAAAGCCCCAATAAGTATTAGAATAGAGATCGATTACTAGTTAGACGTCAGCTGGCATATTTTTAGGATTTAAAGGGGTCAGTGTGGTCACAAAATCCTAATTTTATCGAAGGTATAATATTATAATCTTTTATATTTGCAGAGGAACAGATGGATTGGGATTTGATTATTATATAAGATACACAATTAACCAATAGGCTAAACAATGGGTTTCAGGAAACGAAATCACAGACAAAAAAATCGGTGTTTGGTCTAGGGCACGTTGCCCGATTATATACATTTGTTCCCCAATATTTACCGAAACTATTTAAAAGCATCCAGGAAATGACTTGAGCATCTCACGGTGTGCTTTAATATGATAAACTAGGTCAAAATGCAAAATATCTTTGGAAGTGTAAAAGGTAAATACTCATCTCTATTCTTTGGGGTGAGTCCCCCTCAGGATATTCTGATCGAAGTACACCGTCAGCTCACGCGCATTGAAAAAATTGTAATAATTTTTAGGTTAGTGAACAGACAACTAAATAATTGTAACTAAAGTATAATAATTGATCGCGGATTTATAACCAATAACTCAATGGAGAAATAAATTGTCTGCTCAATTAATTAATGGCTGAATTATTCACCATTTTTGTCGAGCGCTAATACCCCACAGGTTAATAATTTTATAGTTCTTGATACGGCCGTAATGATAAACCCCCGAAAAACCGATGTCCCATCGAGACTCGAACTTGCGATCTTCCGATTCCCAGTCAGACACACCGGAATTTTTTTACTATTATTTTCGCCTTCATATCATTATCATTGCGACTGTACTTTGATCCGGCTTCTCCCAGAAAATAATATTAAAAATTGTTGGGCAAATTGTTACCCACCCTCGTCATTCTTGCCTACTCAAAAGACACCAGTGAAGTCATCATGATAAACTATATTACCAGGTGCAGCACTGCAACCGATATGTTATCTAGCAAGTTTAAGATTGCAGTGCATAATTAAGATGTCCATGGGGATTTTTAGAAGCCATATGGCTAAATTACAATAATTATGGCATTATTTACGTAACTAAGAATGCGCATTTATGTACTGTTTATAAACAGGGTTAAATGCTGCTTTAATGCAGCCTATAAATATTCTTCCAGGATCATAAAATAATAGAAACCTTAAGCCTAGTTCTATTACCTCTTGCTTCTTCGTGCATTTCTTCTCTATTTTCAATATTATATGACTACTGTAAAATTCTGCATCGCAGCTGTATATAACTTATGTTTTTAATTATTTTATTTAACTAATTTTGCATTATATCCTATTTTAATTAATTAATATATCAAATGTTTATTGCCTACAAAAGACGTGTCCCGTAGATATTGGTTAATGCTTTATATCCGTTTATGGTCGACGATGGTTAACTAAAGTACCTAAACTACGACTAAAATTCATCCTGACGCCGGATTTGAACCAGCGATCTTTGGTGTCCATGACCAACGCCATATTTAATTCGTGTCAATCCCGTAATTAAAATAAAAAAAACGGCCCAAAACTACAATTGGCGGTTAATTTTTCTATCCAGGTTTCACATCGATTCCAAAAAATTCCAAACGAATCCACTTTCTGTTGCAATCAACACCACATGTTCTTTCCGCATCACGGTTATGGTAACTGGTTTCCCTCCACCTGTTTCCCAAATTAAAATCTAGTCGGATACGGGTGGCTATGTTAATTAGCCATGAATATTTGATTTGATGCGGCTACCCAATTAGACTGGAGTAGTTTTTAATTAGCATAAAGAAGCATTATTGTCATAGTTGTCACCCTTCCATTCGCCATTTGACCATTTACTGCCAATTTTTTGCCTTTCTGGACTTTGGTGGGAAGTTTTTTTGAGAATTCTCATTGTCTGCTTTCGATTTGGCTTTGTCATCAGCCCTAATATTGGAACCGTATCAAAATGTTTAACCCTAAAATGAGGAGGCTAGAAAAACCGTATCGAGGTAGTATTAGGTCATAAATTGGCAAACGTTAGTTTTCTCGCTTTTTGAGCTGGATTAATGTCACTTTTTTATCCTCAAGCTATATTTCCATTATTTCGTTGGACCAAACGGAATTACAACCAAATTCACGCGTTGCTTGCTGTTGCTCCCAGGCAGCTGTTGCTCCCTGAGGCAACAATCCGAGTCAATGAATGTTGGTTATCCACAGATGTGAGTTCCATCAGAAATATATACGGTGAGTTCCTAAAAAGTGGCAGTAATATGTGTGGGTTGGAAGCGGCCTTTTCGTCAGACATTTAGGGGCCATTAACCGTTTCAAGTAAGTGAAGGGGGTGTGGTATCTACTGAATAACTCTCTTAAATTAAAACAAGGACATCCGGTGATTAATTAGAGTCCAAGAATTAATATAATGTAGCTGACAAAAGTGTGTATGGCTTGATATTCGTCTGTGCTAAGCGCTATATATATTAAGTGTTTTATAAAAATATGAAATATTCATAGAAATGGCACGAGTTAAAATTATTATAAGGTCCTAAGTGATCTTATCTGTAATCTTCCTAAGAGCTTTATTTCATTACTTTTCTATTTAGATAAATTTAATGTAGATCCATTTAATTAAATACACACCAAATTCTTCTTCATTTCTCCCGATTAATCTTGCGATGAAAATTGATAGTTACGCCAGATAAATTACGACCACGAAATATTGTTGTATAAGTTTCGACTGAAATTTCCTATTTTT
>SCLF01005898.1:0-12942 GCA_004367975.1 Mesochordaeus erythrocephalus
TAAATTATTCGTAATTATCATATATATTATTATATATATGCGTATTTAAATCATTACCTCTCCGACAGGCGATTTTTTTCCTACCTTTGCCTCGTAATGCCCAGATCGAACCACCCTGGAAAAGAGTTTTTAACGTTGAAAAAGGGATATTCGACTCATTTTTGTATTTAGAGGGGGTTAACTGTAAAATGAGGACAACTATGGACATTCTGAAACCAGATTCCGAACCGCAAGAACAAACTCTATCAGACTAGCTAAGGAGTTTTACATGTAGTTAAATATATTAATACCATACTAGTATTTAAGAGATTTTCCATCTTATTTGCATCGATCTTATCGATGAACTCGTACAGGCCACTGATCCCCACACCATTTTACAGTACTTACTGTTATGCTATTGGTACGTACCTTTACGCCAGGGGTGGGCTATACTAACTGTTTTTGATCGCGTGTCTTCGGCTGTTGGCATTCTTTCTTTGAAGTCACCCATCGCTTTTTGCTTATCGGGCTTAAGGTAATGTAAGTTAATGTAACTAGGATTTATTCCTTTACTTTCACTTTCACAAGTATCCTCTTTGTATCAATTCTAAACTTCTTAACCAGTAGATACCACATTTTCCTCAGTTGGCTCTCTTTTAAAAATATTTGGTAATACTGTATTTTTTCAAACCGAGGGTTGTACAAAGTGTTTTTTACCTGTAAATGCGGTTTTCTCAGCTGAGCTTGGACTTTTTTAATTAAAAATACTGTAACTTGGGATTTTTGTTCTGTACCGAATCCATGAAAAAAATAATAACGTTTAGCAACTTTTAGTAGTTTAGTACGCAAAAACTGTAGTTTTCTAAATTTATATTTCTCTTCTAGAAGAATTAAACGTCATTTATATTTCATCATGTGTCTCGAGAATGCGTCAGTATCTTTTAATGAATTGTTTTAGTGTTAGATAGTTAAGGGGAAACTGTAATTGACATGCACAGAATAAAGTGATTTATCTGTAATCAGCTTATTTTATAGTTATTTCTCTAAGCTGAAATTCTGTCCAAACATAGACTGTGAATCTGTGATCATATGAAACAAATGTTACCTACATTGGAACGCAGTTTAATAATCAAGGAGTTCAGAGAGAGCATAGACACCGTGCACTTAGATATAAATTAAATATATATGTTTAAAGATTTAACCGTTAGCTAGCTAACGCTAAACATTCGACTTAAAAATATTCAGTCATTGTCGAGATAAATGCTAAAACTAGATAATATTTAATTTTCGGGGTATTATGCTACATAAAGCTGCTAAAAGTATTATTTTTTTCATTAATTCGATACACTACCAAAATTCCAATGTATATTTTTTTCATTAATTCAGAAAATCCAATTACGACTGAGAAAATGGGTTTCACTATGAAAACGCTCAGTTTGGACGCTACTGTACTAAATCCAAATCGCCAAATGAGCCAGTTGTGGCATCTACTCAGAAACCGAAAAATGATATGTATCCATTGCTGATCTAAGGGCCTGTATATGATTTTAGTATAGTAGCGATCCAGAGTAATGTTGTACAAAGTGCTTTTTTATCTTTAAATGTCATTTGTTGAGCCAAACTGGATTTATTAATTATATAAAAAAACTACACTGGGACTTTAGTTGTGTACATGTCTGAAAAATAATAACTTTTAAATCTTTAAGTAATATAATACACCTATATTTCTCTCTCTCCGAGTGGTACTACGTTTTAGCAATAGCTAAGAGTTCAAATTCCCAATATATCTATTTCATTTGGAGATTAGGCTTCTAGAAGCGTTGCATTACTAGATAATGTAATTGTCTGTAATTCTTTGTAATTACCATAATAATCGAGTGATTTCTCTGATCTAGCATTTTGTCTGTACGTTGGTTATTCGTTTCTGGATCGTATGAAAAAAGACTATTATATTTATATTTACAAAAACAAATATTTCCATAAAACTAAGAATAGAAGTAGAGAGAGAAAAGACCCTCTTCTTTCACTCACAGAGGCAGAAATCAAGAGAAAAATACAAATAATGATGTATTATATTACTTAAAGTTAACACAAGTTATTTTGTGTTTTCATGCATTCCGTCCTCAACTAAAATTTCAGGGCACAGTTTGTTTTTTTTTATTTAGAAAATTCAATTAGGGCTGAGAAAATGACATTCACTTTGACAACGATCAGTTAGAGCCCACTGTACTAAAACCAAACCAGATATTTTCAAAGGAGTTGATCTTTCATCGTGCAAAATTTCAAAAGGTGTTAATTATCTTTTTCCAGAAAAATGGGAAAGAAAAGCCGATCGTTATTTGTGACAGGTTGGTATCTACAGGAAAAAACGCAAAATAGTATTTGCATGGTAAAATCTTAACTCATTGCCGATCGGATGTTATTAGTATTTTTGCTTTAGTAAAGTAGCATCCAACAAACGTTTTAAACTTTACATGCCATTTAAAGGTAGAACGTAGTACTACGAACCTAAAATAATATAATACTCAAAACTGTATTTTCGCGTCTCTCTGAAAACAATCAAAAGTGTGGGGCTTTTACCATCTCTCTCTGAAATGAAAATTTATTTAATGAAACTTTGCAATTAGAAAGCTAAAGGTTCAGCCATCCAATATATATATTTAATTTGCGCATCTCAAATATTTCCAATGTTTTTGTTCATAGTATGTGATATTTTTTAATATGATCCGCAATTGAATGATGAAAGTACCGAATAAATGCGGCTTAGAGAAGTCACTCAGTTATATAATTACAGATAAATAAAGACCAACTATATTATCCACTAAAAGGCCGTTTCCAGGAGACTCCAAATTAACCCTATCGGCAAAAACTGGAGAGATATGGTTTTTCGACCACAACAATGGTTACAGTTTTTGATACTTAATCATCTGGAGTTAGAATTTAAAATCAGTAATACACAATGTATCTGTGACTCCAGCTCAATATTCTTTATTTTGGGAACTTCTATTATTTTATTCATATCCGAATCTTTAGTTCTTTCCAGTTCGCGTTCGAATCTTGATTTGTAGTCCGGGTTTTTATTACATATGTGAACAAAAACTAAATTTCTTTCTGACCAATCAGTTTTCGGTAATGGTTGTATGAAAACGCATGTTTCTAGCGGATTACTAATCAAGATATGGTGTTCCATGGTAAGTATATAGTTTGAAAAAGCGGCCTCGCGCGCGATCGTCACACAAATGACTCACTGTGTCATGGACTTGATATTAAAAGGTCACGTGTACGCGTTGGATTAGGCGCGGCTGATTTAAAAAAATTAACAAACAATTAATATGTCCATTCAGTGACAAATTTGCCGAAACGTTTTCGCTCATGCTTTGACGATAGGGTTAAGTATATATATTGGAAGAATGAACCATTAGCTTTCTAATCGTAAAAATTTGTGTGCATTTTCGAGAGCCGGTAAATATATATCAGAGATAGCTTTTTTTTAGTTGATGTTCGGTTACTGTTCCCAGAAATTTGTTTCGCAACTTTTGAATTGTTTTAAACCGGAAGTGAATACTAATAATCGGATATGGATCTTTACTCCAAAAAAGGGAATTCTGTTGGAAAACATATTTGGAATTAATATATTGCTACTGGAGGCATACAAAATGACTTATAGTCAAGATCATCATTCGCATTTGCTGGGACACTTCCCTATCTAACATGTATACGTGCATCCATATTTGAATGTCCAAATTGGTTTGTGCATTTTAACCCTCTTGTAGAAAACTGGAGTACTGTGGTTTTCCACCACAAAAATGGCTATAGTTTTTGATATTTATTCCCCAAAAGTCAGAAATTAAAATTTTTACAATTTTTTACAATTTTTACTTCTCTGACTTCCTAATGGTGTTTAGATATTCGACTTTTAGTGACATTTTAAAATAAATTTCGCCGAATTTAGCTCAATTTAAGTCTTATTTAGTCTCGCGTTCGATCCTTTGTCTCTCCCTAAATTTATTACATTGTAAAAAACCTTCAAATAATTTCCGAATTTGCGTGGTATGAGAGTAAGATATAAACCAATGAAAATGATATTTTCTATCGGAAAGTCAATGAAATTCGAATCAAATTTCTGATCATTAAAAATGCGATTTTAGAGAAAACAAAGGATTAAAATAAGATGTAGATGATTTAAAGAACATTTAGTAATATTCTTTGGGATTGTCGAGTGAACTAATAGTGTGACGTAACGAAATTTACCACAAGCGTAAATAAATAAATATATTTATATGAATTAAAGACACCAAAGTGACTCCGATCGCTATAAAATTGAGTTTGACGCAGAGCGGTGAAAATAGTTTAGCAGACATGCTCGCAGCCGCAGAGCTCCAATATTTTCGAAGCGTTTTCGCTTATTTTTTACAAGAGGGTTAAGACTACCTTTAGACTACCTTATTACGAAGGGTGAATTATGGTCAGAAAATGTAGTTGGCATTGTATTTTACGTGACGGAAGTACCTGAAAATACTGTAAACATTCTTGACATTACTTTCGTCAGTAGGCTGAATTTTAGTCATTCTTGAGTATTTCCGGTTAAAATTTATGAGCAAAGACACATTGCATCGAAAACAACAACGGGAGGTACAATTCTACACCCTAGTCATACGGAGCCCTATAATGGCATTATACACATAGGTTCAACACGGATCTCAAAACCCCCCTCCTCGTATGCCGTGGACCAACTGATCGGTTAACGAGACTTAGTGAGTCTGACAGTTTTTCCTTACGGTTCAGAAGCGGTTCTCAAACTATCCGAAATTATACAGTTAACCCCTCTAAAACAAAGCGTGAAAAAGTCCTTTTTTAAAACGTTAATTTTAACTCACTGGGGTATGCCAACTCACGGAACTAGATTGCACTAGATCAAGTAGTCCCCAGAGCATCCAATACAAGTATCGAAAGCGTACTCCGATCATTCGTTTTAAATCTCTGGACCTCGAAAGTCACATTGCCAAAATAGACTAGATTGACTTTGACCGTCCCAAATGTTAGTTTTTATGCAGTTGGTTTGAGTCAAATTTTTACTTTGGGATCTCACATACTTTGGGATCTTGGCATGTTCTCTAAATCATACCAAATCGAAAAGTAAAAAAATCGTGACTGGCTCCAAAGCGGGCTTATTCGACGCGTCATGACTCCAGCTTCAATTATTCTCAAATGAACGACCCCGAATTCTTAACAGGCGACCTAGTTATAGCCCAAAAATGGAATTTCTAAAGTACAAACGTTCAGAAAGTGACAAAATCACGAATTTTTAACGTATGTATATTCACTAAAAATTAGACTCAAAATAACTGCATAAAAACTAATGTTTGGGACGGTCAAGGTCAATTTAGTCTATTTTGGCAATGTGATTTCGAGGTCCATAGGTTTAAAACGAATAATCAGAGCACGTTTTGGATATTTGTATTGGATGCCCTGGGGTCTCTTAATCTAGTAAAAATTAGTTCGGTGGGCTGGCCTATGAGTTAAAATTAACGTTTTTTTAAAGGTCTTTTTCACGTTTTGAATTTGGGTTAACTGTAGGAAAACGTATAATTTCGATAGTCGAAGGAAAAACTCCATCAGACTCACTAAGTCTCGTAAACCGATAAGTTTCTCCAGAGCATACGGGGGGGAGGGTGTTCAAGTCAAAAACCGGACTAAATTCTCATAGTCAAAGCCGTAAGTTTCAATGGAAACCCCGAGGTACCTAATCATAGGCTCATTAGGATCCCATCTTGATGTGAACAATCACAAGTGGTAAATCCTGTAGTCTCAAGGGAAAGGGTCACGTATACCGATAATTCAACGGTACTAAAGAATGCAGCCAGATTAGTTGTTTTTAAGTTATGTTCTTAGCGAACTATACGGCAAATTATTATTATACCTTTAGATTACATCCTACTCGATGTTATATAAAATATGTTAATTATATCCGGACTTGAGTTAACTCGTCACGTAAATTGTAAAACCTAAATTGGTCGCATTTTTTGTAGTATCACTGGAAGATATTTTTGTGTTCGGAAGTCATATGTGAATTTGCGCAGGATGAGTTTTAGTAGAAAACTGTAACTATTTCATGGTACCAAACCAATTATATTTGAAAATTCTCCACTTTTGTGCCATTTAAGACAGCTGTGTAATACGAATGAAGATTATTTACGGAGTAAAAATTATTTAAACGCGCATGATAGATAATATTAAACTCAATCCAGGCATAAGGATGGAAAACTGTGTTGAAGGAGCGACAGCAGAATATGAATTCGAGATAGAAGTAGCGTTCAATCTCAGTTACTGACGACGATACAGTTATCTACCTTTCGTCGCTGAAGGAAATGAACTCACAGGAAGAAATCAGCGAAACTGCGAATGAGGAATTGAGAGTGGTTAAATAATTCGAAGCAGTGCAGAAATACTGCGAGAGGAGGTTCCGGAAATTGAAATAAACAGGAGAGACCAATTCTAGAATGTTTTGGAAACTTTGAACGAATGACAATTGTTGAAATGTCGGGAGCAAGCGTTAACAGCAATATGGACACAGTCGATCACGAGAAATTAGATCGAGCTTTACGGCCGATTGGAAAACAGTTAAAAAAAGGCGAGTCACACAACAATGGGCGAATATACCCCCTGCATCCGATTTTCCTTGCATAGACATGACATTCAGAATCATTGATCAACTCTGGACGGTTCGACTCATACAATCGGACTGTTTAGCAATCAATAGGGCTCACCTAAATAATATTCGTCCGCTGGACGACATCTATATTACATCCCAGATAGTCAATAAAATTTAATTTTCAGCGCCATGTCTCAAAACATCTTTGGCGCAACGATGGACCGGTCGACAAACGTATGAACAAAAGGAAGAACTAATGCACTGGGCGGTAGTCGCGTCAAATCAGGTGCAGATATCCAGCGAGGAACACAGTAATATATTTTTGTTTTGCGTTTTCACAGTGAAGAAAAAAGCGATATAAAATAGAAGTCGGAACCGGAAGCCCAAGACAAAACACAATCGCGAAATTGGAGGCTTATGGCCAACTCTTAGAATCGGAATTGATGGAAGAATCACCTGTATAGCCACCGTAATTCACTTACTGCTGTATTCTTGCCGTTTTGATATTGTACCTCTTCACTGCGTTGTGATTTGAACATTAATGCAAATTAGAGATCCTACGATCCCTGATGTTTTGTGAGAGGGGGAAGGTTGAGTACTAGATCAATCTAGTCGACCTCAAGTTCGCTTCCCATAGTTAGAAAGGAGAGCTTGACGATATGACAACATTGTTTTGATGCTCCTCTCGCAAAGAATAGGAAAATATGGGATCTGTCAGACTGAAGTGAAAAAATGAGTTAACACTAAATATAATTTGTACGAGAAGTACCAAACTATAAAGTAAACGAGATTAATCATTCGAACGGTATATACAACAGTCGCGACATGTGAGGTAATACAGGAAGCGGCATCCTTACCAGTATTTACATTGAATCGGAAACCAGCTAGATGGACGAGAGTAAACGGACAAGCAGAAAACCACTTAAGTGCGCATTAACTTTGTTGGAAAGGAGTCAACGAGTAAACCTAACCTCTGGAATGATATTTAACTTCAACGGTAGTTATTACCAAAAGGTACGCGAATTAAATCAAGGCCTTTACCGCACATATCACTTGCCCCCTAACAAGTTGTCTATATTTTAACGTAAATTTCTATCATACGCAATATTAGGTCTAGCCCAGACCAAACACCCTAAATAGGCTTTGCGCGTATACTACAGGTGAGTATTTATGCGTGTGGGTTAAACTCTATAACTTCCACCGCTTAGTCTTTATGTATACATTATGATATATGTTAAACCTACTCTAAAGGCTCGTTTGTACCGTTTGTTATAAGCTTGCAGTTGGCCTCTTCAAATCGGACATTTTTTGTGTCCCGACTGTATTGACTCACCGACCAGTTTTTCGCGTTTATATTATGGTGCCGTTATATTATAATAATGCTCACCATATCCAAATTCTCCAAAAACAAAATTACAATTTTTCGCGCAGTTGTGCCATCGTAGAAAATAGCATGTTCGGCAAGTAACCGATCATATTAATAATCTACCAAGTTTTAGTTATTGTCCTCACGCCAACAAATTTTACTTTTTACAGACCCTCGCACATTTTGGGCATTAACTTTCGCCTACGATTGCATACAGTGCTATTCGTACTAAGCGTGACATAACACCCCCTATAATATTACGCAGATGTTACACGGGAAGTGAATGCCCAAAACAGTATAAATACGATAGATTTACGCCTAAAAATGATACTGTTTGCCGTGTTTAATTATGTTGGAAAACAAACCTATTCCATGTAAACTTTACAATTATCCTGTTTAGCAATGACTGCAGATTTCCAGTAGACAAAATATTTCTGGTAACTAAGTTTAGCGTCTTTTTCGTTTGCTTCTCCATATTTAATTGCAAACTGAGATATGTGTATAGACATATCTGAAGGTACAAAGTCAGCCTTGTAGTCAACTTTAATTACATATACCTTATCAGGAAATCAATGTGTTTGTAATTTCTTTTTTAAGTCACGTTTGTTGCGAGACAAGATCGTAAAGGATAGAAGCGTGTTATTAACATTTTATGTTGACTTATGTTACTGAATTTCGCATCTATTGGACACCTGTGTCAAAAGTAGCCCCACCCCCAGGGGGTCTAAGTCACAAAACGTCGGTTAACGGGATTTAGTGGGTCTGATAGTTTTTTCTGGCGGTTCCGAATCTGTTTTCAGAATGTCCAAAATTATACTCCTTCATACAGTTAACCCCCTCTAAAGACGTAACTTTTTACATTTTCAGTCCATTTTTGGCCTATAACGGGCCACGTGTTAAGAATTCGGGGTCGGTCCTTTGAGGAAAATTGAAGCTTGAGTCATGACACGTCGAATAAGCCGAATTTCGAGCCAATCCGACATACTTCACGAAATGGGTCTATACCCCACATAACGGGTCTATGAGAAACTCTACCAAATACCCTAAAAATTTGATATGTTATAGAGTTTGGGTTCACAATTGGGGTTTGTGGGGGTTAACTGTACAAGGGAGTATAATCTTGGACATTCTGAAAATAGATTCGGAACCGCCAGAAAAAACTTTATCAAACCCACTGAGTCCCGTTAACGGACGTATTGTAACTTAGGACCCCTAGGGTTGCAGTTTTAACACATGTATTGGAGTGATTAAATCAATATCACTAGAGCCGGCTTATTATCAGTAAAACCAGTCTTATATTGGACAGATGTTATATTATTAAAAATAAGACAATATGTCCTATATTTAACCTCTCGGTAATTATTGTCAATTGGCGCTATTGAGCACAAAGTGGAGATTGACCAAGAATGGGAGCGATATATAGCCTTGGATGATGACCGACAACACCCCACGTAATATTTGAATTTCATTAAAATCAAAGTTTTTGGACTAAAACTACTACTGTGGCAAAATCCAAGGAGATATTTTCAAAATAAAAATACAATTAGATCGACAATGGCCCAGTCTTTATTCGTGAAAAATTTCGGAGAAAGGCAATGTATACTTTTGCCGAAAATCGGAAACGAAAACCAACTAGTGTGAATCTATGAATAGTGAAATAGAAATCGAAAGAAATGTATTACTCATATAATATAGGGCCCAATTTCGCAATTCTATTTAGCTGTATAATAGTAGATGTATATTAGCATGTATACCAAATTCATTCATACAGTATAATGTAGTCATATTAATTTATATAGGCAGCATGAAATTCAAATATTCTGCTAAATCATTTACATATGTAATATAATGTGGCCAATATCGGTACAAACCTTTTATATCGCTGACCACTTAGTTGTCGGTCGTCTTCCAATACTATATATCTCTCCCATTATTTTGACAATTGACAATAATTACCAGTATATTAAATATAGAATATAACTGAACCTAAAATAGTTCTATTGATAAAGATTTACATGAAGCTATTAGCTCATCTTCGTATAGATACAAAAGTCAACCATAAACTGTTAATAATAATCATTATTACATTTGGTCAAGCGGCAATACCTCGATGGCTAATTCACGCGAGTCTTTTTGTGCGTTTTCTACCTTAATCACACCGTGCGACAAATATGATTAAAATGACTTGTCCGATATCGGACAGAAAGCCTCTGAAGGCAAAATTATAAAATTTTAGATATAATTCAACATGATTGATTTTATTGTCATTGCCAGGTAATCAATTAATTAAATTTATATATTGATTAAAAATGAATTATAGTATTATTCGAGCTGGTTTGTACTTATGTGTCATTCATACCACAAAAGTAGATTTAAAAATATTGTCAGTGAACTTGAGGAAATAAAACGTGTGCATTTTGTCGGAGCCCCTATTGTGTTCAACACCTTATTTAAACTTATGCAACGTGCTACCCTAATTCCAAGATCCATCTGAATGTTTCTAGATAATTATAAAATAATATTAACAGTCACGCGGCGATAAAGGACTACTGCTCACGCGGCGAGCTGTCACACGCATGACAACCCGAGTGAGCCGCTTATATGAAAGATTGTGCAGAACTTTTAGTACAGCGGGACTAATTAGGACCCTGGGAATCCAATAAAAGTATCGAAAACATACTGAGATTATTTGTTCCTAAGCTATGGACCTCTAAATTCACTTTGTCCAAAGCAAACATATTGAATTTTAGCGTCTTATACAAAATGTGCGCCTCCAGTTCTAGATTTTATTTTCTGTAATTTTCTTTTCTGTTATTATCTGTTGTTCACATTGTCCAAAGTAAACAAATTGTATTTCAGCGGAGCATCTAGAAATCGACACTGTTATTATTCATAGTTTAATAGTAAATTAAATGAATATAATCCTAATAATTATATAAATATAATTAATAGTGAATCATGGAGTGACATTTTTGACGCGGGGTCAGGGGGGTGAATCGGGCCCGGCATACGGTCTAGTGCTTGAAAATCGGATTTTGTATGCCAAAAAGTCATGCGTGTGACAGCTCGCGGCGTGACTGTTAACCAGCACACTGCAATGTGGGCGTTTAGCACACATTTCCGTTAATTGGGCCATAACTTCTGTTAGAGTGGTGCTATGCCGGCTCGAAAGTGGGCTTACTCGGCGGGTTATGATCCCAGCTCCAATTCTTCTCAAAGGACCGACACCGAATTATGAACGCCTAACTTAGTTACAGCCCAAAAATGGCCAAAAAAGGTACAAATTTTCAATAAGTGACAAAATCATGAATTTTTCACTCTTCGATTAAATATGTAACTGATAGCTTAAACGGACTTAGTGAGTATTAGAGAGTTTTTTCTTGCGGTTTTATTGAAAAAGACTTGTTTAGAAAAAACGTTAATTTTAATTCCTGGGGCATGGCAGCTCGCCGAACTAATTTGTATTAGCTTTATTTAGCCCAGGGCATCCAATAAAAGTATCGAACATATACTCCGATTATTTATGTTAAAACTATGGATCTCGAAATGACACTGTCGAAAACTTTGAGCGTCCAAAACTTTAACTTTTGCGCAGTTGTTTCGAGTAAAAAAATTGGGATTTTGTCACTTGTTGAAAATTTGTACTTTAGAAAAAACATTTTTGGGCTATAACTAGGAATAACTAAGAATTAGGGGTCGGTCCTCTGAGAAGAATTGAAGCTGGAGTTATGACGCATCGAATAATCCCACTTTCTAGCCAACCGGACAAACTTTCCGAAATCACATTTTTGTATTCTGGTGGCTATAACTACATAACGGGTTATGCATTCGTGGTCAATCCTATGAGAGGAAATGGAGCTGACATCGGGGGGTGTCGAAGGAGACTAATTTTGTGGAAATTTCAAATATTGTGAAATTTTATGTTATGATTTAGAAAAGATGCCGAGATCCCAAAGTATGTTCACTAAAAATTCGACTCGAAACAACTGCGCAAAAACTTAAGTTTAGGACGCTCAAAGTTAATTTTGTCCATTTTCGACAATGTGACTTTCGAGGTTCATAGCTTTAAAACAAATAATCGGAGTATGTTTTCGATACTTTTATTGTATGCCCTGGGGTGAGCTGTCATGTCAAAATTAACGTTTCTGTATTTATGGGGTTAACTGTACGGCTATTCCGAGAACAGGTTCGGAACCGTAAGAAAAGCGCTATAATACTCACTAAGTCCCCTTATTTTTAACCGTTCGGTAAATATTGTCAATTGGTGCTATTGAGCACAAAGTGGAGATTGACCAAGAATGGGAGCGATATATAGCTTGGAAGACGACCGACAACTAAGTGGTCAACGATATAAAAGGTTTGTACCGATATTGGCCACATTATATTACATATTTAAATAAAATCAAAGTTTTTGGACTAAAACTACTATTGGGTAGATAATTTGAGAATAAAAAACCATTAGATCGTCAATGGCGTAGTCTTTATTGCGTAGTCTACTACGCTTTTAATATTGGAAGCGGACAATGCGTGTTCGTGTGGACTTATTTCGCAAACCAGACATTATTGCCATGCAAAAAAGTTCCCTAATTTGTTACTGACCATATTTTTGATAGTTTTAGGTCTTTTGGACTGGTTGAAAGTTCAATCCAGAAAATTACGACTCATTAAAGCAATCCACTTTGTTACTATTTCCTAGATAAAAAAAAGTAACCAGAAGTGAACTAAAAAAATAGGTCAAAACCTAAACAGGGATACTTCCGTGTCGTAGTTTACCCGCCCAACAATAACAGGAAGATTAATCTAATATAAAGAAAAACATAACGAGTTTTAAGGCTTACAACAAGGTGATCCTTACCGCCTCATGTGTATATTTTTGTAATCTTTAGTAATTTATTTCTCAAAACTGGATAATCCGTTGGAGTTAATATTCGGCACACCTCTTCAT
>SCLF01006009.1:0-12939 GCA_004367975.1 Mesochordaeus erythrocephalus
GTGTCTGATTTCCCCCAAAATTGGCCGCATTCAACGTGCACGGATGTCCGCTACATTTCTTCTCAAGCGATGGACCCCGAGTTCCTAACCCGTTATGTAGTTATAGCCACTAGAAGTAAAAAAATGCGATTTCGGGCACTATGTCCGAAATTTTCAAAAAGTGAACAAATCACGAATTTTTCACCTTTCTATTTGACTCGAAACAGCTGCATAAAAACTAATGTTTGGGGCGGTCGAAGTCAATTTTGTCTATTTTCGAACCGTGACTTTCGAGGTCCATAAGTTCGATACTTTTATTGGATGCTCTGTGGTATACTTCATCTAGTGCAATTTAGTGCGGTGAGTTCCCGTACACCCATGAGTTAAAATTAACGTTTTTTTCAACACAGGTCTTTTTCAGGTTTTGACCTTAGGGGGGTTAACCGTACGACGCGTATAATTTCTGATAGTCTGGCAACAGATTCTAAACCGCAAGGAAAAACTCTATCAGACCCAGTAGTATCTAAAGAACATTAATAAAATGAATCTGAGCTATTGGGGTTCAAGGACTTGGAGTTATAGTCGGAAAACCATTGGATTTCTGACAAAAAATGGAGATTACTTCACTAAATATTTAATAAAAAATATTGTTTACAACGTGAGAGCATCATTTTTTGCTATGCTAACATGGATACCCATAGAAAAATAACAAATTAAAAACTCTTAGTGCTGCAATTAGTAATCCGTTTGATTTCTTCGAAAAAACACGACACTGGTCAAATGTATATTCAATAAAAAACGTTCTGTAGATGATAAGACCACCATATTTTGCATATAACGAGAATCATACAATGGCAAAAGACTGACAAAATTTAGATTATAATAGAGGTCCGACCGCTGATCTAATTGCAGTTTGCTTGTGGCCTGCAAAATTAGTTACACTGAACGTTTTTCATCGGCACTATTTTGTAAGAAGGGTATTTGAAATCCCTGTGTTAAAATTTGAAGCAGATCCATCCATTCGTTCTCGATATTTTTGTGAAAGAAGAGCGTTTTTGACGTGTTAAGGGACATATTATTTAACAAATAAAGGTATCAATATGCCATACAATTAAATTGACGTGAAAAATTATGATTTGCGACCAAAAACCATTCACGGAGAAATAATTGGAATCCTTTCGGTCTGGTTTGAATCTTTTGCTGAGTTATTATAACCCCAGCCAAATATTAAACGCGGGCTTTATTACCGGAAGCAAAATGGGAAATTTCGGAAATTCCCAATGTTTAGGACTACCAATCTTCGGTCTCACATAAAATTATGTGTACAACAATATATGTAAAATTATGTATAACATATTATATATAAGATTATGTATACAATTATGTAGCATAATGTAACATGTATAAAATCTTATAGCTAAAATTATGCCTAAAATATTATATATATAAAATTATATGTAAAAAATATCCCAAGATACAGATTGGTATAACACCCCGGTCAAAACAGCCCCCCCTAGGGGCTCCAGGGAGCAACTGATCTGTTAACAAGACTAATAGAGTTTTTCCTTGAGGTTCCTAATCTGTTCCCAGAATAACCAAAAGTATACCGCGTCGTACAGTAACCCCCAAAAAGGTGAATAACCGAACTAAATCGTGCTAGATTAATTCGGCTTCTGGGCATCCAACAAAAGTTTCAAAAAAATACTGCGATTATTCGTTTTAAAACTATGGAACATGAAAGTCACATTAACAAAATAGATACCCTTGATTCGACCCCCACCCCTAGTATAACCCTATTTGCAGTTGTTTTGAGTCAAATTTTTGGTGAACATACGTTAGGATCGTGGCCGGGTTTCTGCAGCAATGAACAATTCGTGATTTTGTCACTTTTTGAAAATTTGTACATTTTTGGCCTATAACTGAGTCACGAGTTAAGAATTCGGAGTCGGTCCTCTGAGAAGAATTGAAGCCAGAGTCATGACGCGTCGAATAACGTCCTATTGGCTCGATGGATGGCATCCCGGTCCGATTGGCTCGAAGGTGGGCTTATTCGACGCGTCTTGACTCCGGATTTAATTCTTCTCAGAGGACCGACTCCTAATTCTTAACTGGTGACCCAGTTATAGGGCAAAAAAGTGACAAAATCACGAATTTTTCACTGCTGCAGAAATATGGCCGCAGCAACCCGGCCAAGATCCCATCGTATGTTCTATATAAAGTTCTATAGCCTCAAAAATTAATATAATAAAACAAATGATTTTACTAACAACTAAGGAAAAAAACATTTAGGGAATCTTCTTTCCTGGGGAATTTCTGAACTTTTCATCTAACTGCAAGGCAAACTGGTTCATTATGGAAACCTTTTTATCCAGTGCTATATTTTCTTTAGGAAATGGAAGCGGAAACTGTTCGAGTTTCGGATAAAGACTCATATTTAGGGTAACCATGGAGATGGATAAAAATTAGACATGGTATTAGACACTTGTACTCCACTGTCAAAACTGAACCCCCAACTCTTCAAGTGGGAAGTGATCGGTGAACGAGACTTCGTGAGTCTGATAGTCTTTTCTTGCGGTTCCGAATCTGGTCTCAGAATGTCCAAAATTACACGGCGTTGTACAGTAAACCTCAACTAACGATAGAAGATTAAAAAGATTTTTTTACTCCTGGGGGCATGGCAGCTAACCGAACTAAATTGTACTTGATTATGTAGACCCCGGGACATCCAATAGAAGTATCAAAAAAATACTCCGATTATTTGTTTAAAATCTGACCTGGAAAGTCACATTGTTAAAAATGAAATAAATTGAATTTGGCCGTCCTGAAATTTAGTTTTTACGCAGTGGTTTCTAATATAATTTTTAGTGAACATACTTTGGGACCTTAGCATCTTTTCTAAATCATAACAATATAGAAAGTGGGCTTACTCGACGCGCCATGATTCCAGCTTCAATTCTTCTCAGATAACCGACCACTAATTCTTAACACGTGACCTAGTTATTCAGCAAATGACAAAAATCACGAATTTCAATTTTCTATTTAGTTATGATTTAGAAAAGATGATAAGGTCCCAAAGTATGTTCACTAAAAATTCGGCGTAAAAACCAAATTTCAGTCCATTTTTGAACAACGTGACTTTCGAGGCCCATAGTTTTAAAACATGAGTTAAAATTAACGTATTTTCAAAAAAGGACTTTTTATGTTCTATATTTATGGGGGTTAACGGTATGACGCCGTGTAATTTTGGAAATTCTGAGAACAGATTCGGAACCACAAGAAAAAACTATCAGACTCACTAAATCTCGTTGACCGATCACTTCCAACTTGAAGGGGTAGAGGGGGGGGGTAGTTTTGACAGGGGTGCGGTATGTAAACCAGATCTGCCATAAATAGTAAAAAACTAAAACTATTACGATTGTCATTTGTTAGGTTACCCGCCTTGGATTAAATTTATCCCACGCAAAAATTCTATGTCACTCTCAACTCCAAAAAATTCATTCCTGGTTTTTAGGTAGCACTTCCGGTGTAAAATTGTCGTAAAAGTTGCGGGTGGAATTTGCGGGGCATGCTGATCTAGCTCTGCTCAGTTTCGAGCGAAACACGAAAGACTGGTCGATGAACCTGAAAAGACTCAAACGGTTTAGAGGAGTTAAGCCTATTGTAAAAAATAATCGAAAAAGATGCGAAGACATTGAGATTCGGTGGCAGTGAGTATGTGTACAAAGGTATATTGACCGCTCTGCATCAAACCAAATTATGTAGCGGTGAATGCACTGTGATGTATTTGATTCATAGAAATATATGTATCCTTGTCCCATGGACACTATGTTAAAATTACATGACCGTACTGTGTCGATAGAATGAAATATACCGTTGATTATAAGTTCTTAAACTGCCTATAGACCTCCAGTTTTAGTATTGAAACTTCGAATCACTATTTGAATCTTTTTGTATCATGATACAGCAATGACAGAGATTTTTTCTTCTAATTTGTAATCCGCTTATTTCATTGGATAGATAAATTTTCTATTACCAACCTTAATTCTAACTCCTGGGGACAATAAAAAACTGTGGCCATTTATGTGCTCAAAAAATCACAGCGCTCCCGTTTTTTTACAAGAGAGTTAATATTACTTACATAGTAAGTAAGTTTGTATTGTAGCAATTCACGAATCGAATGCAAAGAATGTTAAGAAAGAATGAGAGCAAGTCGATACATGCATTAGCTGAAATAATACGAAAAAAACTGGGACGAAACCTATAATTTACCATAATAATCCCTATAATGATAACAATATTTAAGTTGTAATTGATAACTTGTAAGTTGGCTACCCTCCTCATATCCTTGTTTCTCTCACCAGTTAGCCCTTGATTATCGAACAAGCGATCCAGATGTGACCTACCCGGTCGAAAAGCTGCACCTGGCATTCTAAAAAAGTTTAAACATTTATCAAACTGTACTCCTAGCATGATCTGAATATCACGATACGTACATATTAAGCACTTATTATAGGTATGTGGTCGCTATTTAACCACCTGAATGAACTTTCCTGTTTCTCCACCATAATTGGCACTAATGTAGGAATGTACTGGATGGGCGAACTTTTGTCAATTACAATTTTCCATCTGTAATTTTTGTCGCACACGACAGGATTTTTGGGAAAACGGCAGTTTGAAGAATTTATTGGTAGTATTTGTGATCTTCCAACCGATGGGTTGAAACATAGCTCGATTGGATTGATGAACGAAATGTATACATTAATTATAAAACCCATTACGTAAAGATTTGTACAATATTTTAAATAGAAATAATTTTTAAAAAATAATGAACTCGGCACAAAGTTTTCATCGCTACATATTAACTGATGCATAAATAGTTATCCCACCCTGGTTTTATTGGGACGTACCGCACACGCCTACCACACAGTTGGGACACATGGATAAAAACTGCCCCCGGGATCCATGTAGCAACTGATCGGTTAACGATACTTAGTGAGTTTAATAGTCTTTCCTTGCGTTCAGAATCTGCTCTCAAGCTATCCGAATTTATACGGCGTAGTACAGTTAAGCCCCGCTAAAGACAAAACGTGAAAAAGGCTTGTTTTTGACAAAACATTAATTTTGACTCATAGGGGCATGGCCACTCACTGAACTAAACGCGCTAGACTAATTAGGTCCCGGAGCATCCAATAAAAGTATCGAAGACATACTGCGATTATTTCCTTTAAATCTATGGACCTCGAAAGTCGCATCGAAATGGATAAATTTAGTTTTATTATAGTTTTAACGGACTTGTTTCGAGTAGAATTCTTAGTGAAAATACTTAGGGATCCTAGCATGTTTCCTAAATCATAAAAAAATAGAAAAGTGAACAATTCGTGCTTTTGTCATTTGTTGAAATTTTGTACTATAAAAATTCCATTTTTGGGCTATAACTCGGTCACGTGTTAAGAATTCGGGGTCGCTCCATTGAGAATAATTGAAGCTAGAGTCATGACACGTCAAATAAGTCCACTTTCGAGACATACTTTCGGACATACGTTCTGAAATCACATAACAGGACTCTGAGAAAATCTATCAAATACCCTTAAAATTTAATATTTTATAGGGTTTGACTTCACGATCAAAGTTTTACATTACCAAAAGTGCGTAAAATTGATTCTTCTCAAGTTATGGTAATTTTAAAAGTGAAATATTGTGAAATTTAAAAATAACCATAACTTCAGCAGAAACAATTGTATGCACTTTTGGTAATGTAAAGCTTTGATCGTGAAGTCAAACCCTATAACATATCAAATTTTAACGGTATTTGATAGATTTTCTCAGGGTCCCGCTATGTAGTTAAGGAACGTATTTCCGATTGGCTCAAAAGTGGGCTTATTCGACGCGTCATGACTCTAGCTTCAATTATTCTCAAGGTAGCGACCCCGAGTTCTTAACACGTGACCTGGTTATACCCCAAAATGGGATTTTTATAGTACAAATTGTCAACAATTGACAAAAGCACGAATTCGATTTTTTAATGATTTAGGAAGCATGCAACGACCCCTAAATATATTCACTAAAAATGCGACTCGAAACAAGTGCGTTAAAACTATATTTCAGGACGGTCAAAGTCAAATTGTCCATTTCCACAATGTGAGTACGAGTTCCATATGTCTAAAGGATATAATCACAGTATTTTGACACACGTATCACAAAACAAAAACAAGTGTTAAGAAAGCATAATTGAGTTTTTACAGTAGATAGAAAAGTAGGGTTGGCATAATTAAGCCTAATTTCGTGTGTAAGGTTCTTGTAACGACGTCACTATTTCACAATGCCAGGAGTTAAAAACGAAACAATTATAGAAAAAATAGAAGCAAACAATGATAACGGCTGAACAAAAATACTTCGAGATGAACCAGATAAAACTACGGGTAGAATCTGAAAACCGGAAATTGATAAGCGAAAGGGATGATCTACTAAAAACATTTTAGCAAGTTTGAACACAAATATTTGCAAATCTTGAAACTGACTAAGGAGGAAAATTACTTAACTGCCGAGTCATTGTTTAATGAATCGAAATTCCCATTTGATTCGGAATATGAATATTGGGAACAGATAATCGAATTAGCATAACAAGTTACAGCGAGCTAATTGAGGAGCTGGAAACAAGGGAATCGAGTACACGGTAGCGCAAAATGAGAACGTCACGCTTGTCGACGACAATCGCACAACTGCCAAGTTCAGCTAGACGGAAATCGACGGGAAATTTCAAACTTAACGAAACAGATAGAAAAAGACTGCCTACTTCCTGAATCACAGTTGCATGATGAAAAACAGTTGTTCGACTCCGAGGTCAGCCGATGTTTAATACATTACGACGATATAAATCGAAAACTAATCAAAGAGGATGCCATTGCACAATGGGAAGAGCTACTCGAAAAATTGACAAATTTGAAGACCATAACGACAAACTTACGATGAAACGGAAATTGTTCGGAAATATACAGAGTTAATAACCTATGAGAACTATTTGGGAGGTTAAAGAACAGGCCTAATGGGTTATCGGTAGGTAATCAGTGCAGTAGATGTGTATGCGATGTGACTTGGTGATTAGATCTACGCGGAGTGCGGTAAATATCTTGTGTGAAATAGGCGGTAATAATCGTGTAATAAATGTTTAAGGTACCGGCGGTATTAGGGCCAAACCTTATATCTAAATAGTTCTCACATAAAGACACATACTATCACAGAACGAGCTAATTAATAAACAGTTATATCAATTGGCAACATATTATGACGTAGTGATCAATAACCTTCCGGGTTAAATAATATACATTAATGTAGCAACACTGTGGAAAATAAAACGAAGGACACCGCCTTAGAACCTTATGTAAGATAAATGATGTCACGAAGTCACTAAGACACAACGCCAGGGGTTAAAGGCGTGGGTTGTCACGTTACCTAAATGCCATACGAAATGTTTAATGGGAATTCATCAATATACATGCACACACACTATAATAATTTTAAATGAAGTAATTCTCATTTTATAAACTCAATAGAGATGGGGGCACCACTGCCTTAACGCACCAAGACCACCATAACGCACCACTTTTCCTTCTCCAAACTTGCTCACCTTAACGAACCACATTTTTGTTTTTAGATTTGAAAAACAAGATTTGAAAACAATATTTGAAAACAAGATTTGAAAAGAAGATTTGAAAAACGATTCGCCAGGGCATCCACTAAAAGTATCGATAACATACCCACATTATTTATTTTAAAGCTATGAACCTCGAAAGTCACATTTTCTAAAATGGACAAAATTCACATTGACCTACACTGCACTTTATTTTTTACGCAGTCGTTTCCAGTCGAATGTTATGAGTGCGCCGAACATTATATGCAAGTTAGGAGCAAAAAAGCAAACGTATAATGGTCAAATAGCCGAATTTCTCTTAACGCACCACGGGCCACCCCTGGTGTATATGTGTATATATATTAGTGAGTAAAGTTATAACCATATTATTATATTACCTCCAAATATATAAACATAGTAGTACCCTATTCGTGGGCGCAACTTATATCTAGTAAGAGGTCTAATTACGCCTAGACCTAACCTTCAAGAGTTAAATCTCTGTGGTAGTCGAATCTGTACTGTCCCGGTTCTACTATTATAAGCAGGAGGACAACTGTGTTTCACTATTGTTGGATTATGAGGAGTTTAAGATTAGCGTGAGCTCTCCCGTAGATTACGGTAATTCATCACTCTTAATGAGGTAATGACACTATAATTGAACTGGAATTAAGAATTCATGCCCCAGGAAATATTCAATCAAGGGCAAACGGATATGAAAATACGCATGAGCAAGTATGTCATACTGATTTCTTCGCTATCATTCAGTAGTAACCGCAAGGAGAAATCTTTACTTGTCGCCACCAAAGAACATAGACTATATATATAGAGATATATAGAATATATAGAGATATATAGAATATATAGAGATATATAGAAATTGATTCGTTGTCGTGATTTAAACTACTACTGCGTTGGATAAAGGATATATTTGCGTAGACTGCGTCAACATTTGTGAGTTGATTCAACATTTAACAAACTAAACCTAAACGGCTTCTGGCCTACATTTGACTCAATTATATACTCCACCTGTAGCAATACTGGCCAAAAATGTACCGGATAACTGTTTACTAATTAATCATTCAGAATGACGGAGACAGTAGACCGCCAGAAGTATATTTTTAGCAGCTACATAGAATTAATGCTGATTATGCAGATGGCGAAAATGAGGCCAGAGTTTTACTCCAAATAGCGCTTAACGAGAAACAGAAACAAAATAGGAACACAGAACTTTCAACATGCGAGTGAGTTGCAGCTGAAACCCTCACACCAATGACCTTTGGCGTATTCGACCAGTATCCACCGAAACTCAGAGACCTGAAAGAGCTTTATGTAAAACAAGCTCGCAGGTATAAACTAGAGCTTCTCTAAAGTGGAAGCAAGATGGGGAAAATGGGACAAAACGTTGCACTTCAACCAGTTGGAGAAGCAAGCAACTAGCTTCTTCATGCTTCAAGCAGAGTAACTAGGACATGGAAAGGAAAATGATGTTTGCCTTTCAAACATGGTTTCACTAATAGCATAATTTTAAATAAAACCATACAAAAGCATTATCACTAAACGAGCTTATTTTACAATTTTGCTCATAATTGCATAATACAAGAACATACAAATTAGGTTGAGCGCAAAGAGGCAAGCATGCATTTGAGTAAGACAATGGTTAATTATTATATAAGTTTATTATAAAAATACCCCAGTTGAAACTTTCCGAATGGTAAAAACGGTGATCACTAACCGATTAAGGACGTAGTTGAAAAGTTCCCATTATTAGCGTGCGTTGCCTTAGGTTATATGATGAATGCGTAATAGTGAAAAATTATAAAACGGAGGTGTTTTAAATGATACGTTAGCGACCAATCAAAGCACTCCAATTATGAGAATTATCTCAAGAGAAAAGATTAGAGTGGGAGATTCAAGTGAACTAAAATTAATATAGCGTAATATTTTTTAGCGTAATAATTGTGTGATTCTGACTCCAAAAAATCCGGGTTTTGAGTAGCACTTCCGGTTATACTTTGGGTCTGAAACTACGGTAAAAAGATGCGTAGGAATTTTTTTGGATAGGGTAACTGGACCTAGTTTGAATAGTTTATGCGTGAAACGGAAAATTCAGTCAAAATGGTTCTCACCAGTACGCTTGCAAAATAATTAACTAACCAAGATCATACAACTGCGGAGCAGCACATTCATGGGTTTTCATTCGTGAAGTTATACCAAATGAGCGAATCTCATGCCTTAATTATATCACACGCCTATCCAAACAGCCCCCAGCGTCTTCAGGAAGCAAGTGATCGGTTAACGAGACTTAGCTAGTATGATAGATTTTTTCGTGCGGTTCCAAATCTGTTTTCAGAATTCCAAAATGATACTACTTCGTACAGTTAACCCCCCAAAACCGCTAATGGGCCAAAAATACCTTTTAGATTAATTAGGCCCCTGGGGGGCAATAAAAGTATCGAAAACATACTGCGATTAAAGTTATGGACCTCGAAACTCATATTGCCAAAATAGACACAATTAAATTTGACCCCCCTAACATAGGGTTTTTTTGCAGCTGTTTTGAGTCAATTTTTACTGAAGATACGTCATTTTGTCACTTTTTGAAAATATGTACTTTAGAAATCCCATTTGTGGCCTACAACTGGGTGGTTATAACTACATACCAAATCTGTCAAATACCCTTAATATCTAATATGTTATAGGGTTTGGCTTCACGATCAACGTTTTACATTACCAAAGGTGCGTACAAATGATTCTGCTCAAGTTATGGTAATTTTAAAGTGAAATATAGTTAAATTTAAAATTAGCATAACTTGAGAAGAAAACAATTGTACGCACCCTTGGTAATGTAAAACTTTGATCGTGTAGCAAAACCCTATAACATATAAAATTTTAAGGGTATTTGATATATTTTCTCTTAGACCCGTTATGTAGGGGGTGGGGTCGTGAAGTATGTCGGATTGGCTCGAAAGTGGGCTTATTCCACGCGTCATGACTCATGCTTCAATTCTTGTAACAAATTTTCAAAAAGTGACAAAATGACGAATTTTTCACTTTTAGATTTTACTATGTTTTAACCCTCTGGGCAAAGTGTGGAGAGAATTGGACTTTTCGCTTTTAAAATGGTTACAGTTTTTGATGCATAATCTCTAGAAGTTAATATTTTAAATCAGTCATACAAAAAACATTTCTGATTCCAGGGCCAACATTCTCTATGTTCGTAGTTTGTCTTGTTTTCTTCCAATCTGCCTTTCAATGGACTGCATTTCGTCAAATCTACGGCTCAGGAGTGTAAGTGGAACTTCACATTATTCATACAAAACCGATCATTGGTGTTCGAGTCCTAGTGGCTGAATCGTATTTATTCCTATTAGGACTCGATCGATGAGGTAATAATATTTTTAACCAATCAGTTGGCAGTTTATGACTCATCAAAGCACGTTACAGCAATAGAAGCTAGACTTATTCATAAAGCTCCCTCTTGCGGCAATGATTTAAAAAAGAATGATTTCTGAACCAAATACCAGCGGAAAATAACCAGAGTAAAAAAAATTAGTTAGTCCGAGAATGACCCAACTGGAGGATGGTAGTACGCGAACAAAAATGTATTCCATTTTTAGCATTACGAGGGACCGGTACAATTCTCTCCACATATTGCTCAAGCGTTTCGACATAAATTTTGAAAAACATGCCAAGATCGCAAAGTATGTTCACTAAAAATTAGACTCGAAACTATTGCTTTAAAACTATATTTCAACTATAAGTCAACTATATTCGACTCACTTGTCTTTAGAGGGGGTTAACTGTATGAAGGAGTATAATTTTGGACATTCTGTAAACAGATGAAAAAACGGCAAGAAAAAACTCTATCAGACTGGATAAGTCTCGTTAACCTATCACTTGCTTCCTGAAGGTGGGGAGGGCCACTCTGGATAGGCGTGTATCAAAGCAGACATCAATCCATTCCAAAAAATTAAACTTTTCAATTGTACTTCGATAAGCCCTGGGCCATACAATAAGGGTTTTATTTTCAAACTCGACTTCTAATAAATTCATATGATCAACTTCAATGTTTTCGTTTAGGTCTTTTAAACGAAATATCACATCATATATATCATATTCTGAGCCGAGTTGAGTAGAGGAAACTTGAACATTGCTTATATTTATTTCCATTTCTGTATCAACTCCTGTCTCCGCACTGCTAAACTCGGTGATAAGAGGACAATCTTCAATAAATTTCGGCGAATCAAAGGGTGGTAATGACGACAGAAATGACGCTACCGTCGTCTCGTCTTGCGATGCGTATTCGAAAGTTAATTCGTCTCCGGATGCATCTGATGAGCTAGGGGTCGAAATGTCGTGCTGTGACGTAATATCGGGTTCTGACGTAATATCAGGATCGGATGTAATATCTTGATCGGACGTAATATCGTCTGTTGATGCTAAAAATTAATATTAGCTCGTACTATTTGCGCATATATGTAGTAGAGCAAAATTGAGAATGAGATCACAGATTTATTGTGTAGAATTATCCCAGGACTTTTTTTAATGTGACGCAAATTTATTTTACTATTTAACCCTCTTGTAAAAAACTAAACGACTTCGGTTCGAAAACATTGTAGCTCTGCGGCCGCGTGCATATGCGCTAAGCTATTTTAACCGATTTGCGTCAAACTAAACTTTATAGCGACCGGAGTCACTTTAGTGTCTTTAATTCATAGAAATATATGTATCCTCGTCCCGTGGACATTATATTAATTCGTGGTGTACCGCTAGACCGAAATACGTTTTTTATTTGCATTTCGTAAAAACTTTATCATTAAAAATTTCTCGTCTCGTCCAAACCGTACACGTTACCTTCGGGTCTTCAACCCAAGACACGATTGACTGAGCTCTGCTTGCGGTAAATGTCCGTGACGTCATACTATTAGTTCACTCGACAATCCCAAAGGTAGAGAATAAAAATAGTTGTTATATAATATCAGAAATTTGATTGGAATTTAACGCTCTTGGCCAAACTGGAGACTAAAATATCGTCAATTTACACTCACGTAAAAAACTATCATGACTTGTTATTTTGAGCTGATCCTCCGGACTTGTCATTTTTTATGCTGATCCTCCGAAGCATGCAATTATACCTGATTATAAAAAATCTATCAATGATTTTATACATGTATCAAAAACGGCCCCCTAGGGGTTCATGGCGCAACTGATCGGTTAATTAGACTTAGTGAGTCTAATAGAGTTTTTCCTTCTGGTTCTGAATCTGTTTTCAGAATGTCCAAAATTATACGGCGTCGTACAGTTAACCCCCTCTAAAGACAAAACGTGAGTCG
>SCLF01006120.1:0-12937 GCA_004367975.1 Mesochordaeus erythrocephalus
TGGCAGCTCAGCGAACTAAATTGTGCTAGATTAAGTAGACCCCAGGGCATCCAATAAAGGTATCGGCAATATACCTCGGTCATTAGTTTTAACGCTATGGACCTCGAAATTAGGCATTGCCAAAATAGACTAAATTGACTTAGACCCCCCCCCAAACATAGGGTTTTTTGCGGTTGTTCTGAGTGAACATACCATGGGACCTTGGTATGTTTTTTTAAATCATAACAAATCGAAAAGTGAAAAATTTCCTGATTTTGTCACTTTTTGAAAATTTGTACCCTTGTTAGCCCATTTTTGGCCTATACCTTGGTCACATGTTAATAATTTGGGGCGGTTCCTATGAGAAGAATTGAAATTTGAGTCATATTGCGTCGAATAAGACCACTTTCAGGCGAATCCGACATGCTTCACGAAATAACATTTTTGAAATAACATAATGGGTGTATGAAAAAATCTATCAAATACCCTTGAAATTTGATATGTTATAGGGTTTGGCTTTACGATCAAAGTTTTACATTACTAAAAGTGCGTACAATTGTTTCTGCTCAACTGATGGTAATTTTAGAAAGTAAAATATTGCGAAATTTTAATAACGTGCTCTAGAAACGGATTTGAGGTTTCAAAAATGTCCTGATTTTATGCCCACAATCAACAATTTGAAAACATTGATCTAGAGCTGAAATAATGAGTTTCTCGGGTGTGTGTCAAACGGCACAAATTTCAGCGTAGGGGTAGGTCTATCCGTGGAGCTTGCGGGTTGACTACACTGAAATAATGACTGAAAACAAATTTGAGATTTATTCAATCAAGCAGGTATAACTGCATTCCGATAAGTTGTTAAGAACGCAGTCCTTCAAATTCCCGTTGTACCAGATTGATAGTAAGTAAATACTTCAGAATGAAGCAGTTTTCGATGTAGAAGCTGAACTATTAGTGGAAATGGAGACAAAAGAAGAACAGATGTTCAAGATTTACGAGACCGGTGTTGCCCAGATATTTTTCATGGAAATGAAAAGCGACTTTGATCCAACCAAAATTCTGGATAGAATGTGGGAAGATATACTTAGGTCAAGTTTAAATCTCAATCCCAATTATAAAGTAGTCTAACTTACTTATCCTTAATTAATCCAATACATAGTTATTTATGAATAGGGATGCGATTTGAACATGATCATACTGATAAAGTGAAGGACAATTTGTTAGCTCCTCGATATATGGGTAAGTGTTTTCAACAAATTTATTTTGTCTTGAGGAATATATCTGACATCTAAGGATATTGCCCGGGAAATAGTTTATCCGGCACATTAGGCCTACTGGCGCCACGTGCTCTCTCGGAAATATGATATAATGGTTAATTAATTATAGCCAAAATGTGTTAAGAATTCGGGGTCGGTTATTTGAGAATAATTGAAGCTGGAGCCATGATGCGTCGATTAAGCCCACTTTCGAGTCAATCGGACATACTTTCCGAGATCACATTTGTGAACATTCGGGAATTATGTCTGATTGGCTCGAAAGTGGGCTTATTCGACGCATCACGACTCCAGCTTCGATTCTTCGCATAGAACCGACCTAAAATTTCGAACACGTTGACTAGTTATAACCCAAAAATGGGATCTTTAAGTACAAAATTTCAACAAGTGACAAAAATCACGAATTTTTCACTTTTCGATTTTGTTATGATTTAGAAAACATGCCAAGATCCTAAAGTATGTTCACTAAAACATCGACTCGAAAGAACTGCGTAAAAACTAAATTTCAGAACGCCAAATTCAATTTTGTCCATTTCGTCCATAGCTTTAAAACAAATAATCGGGATATGTTTTCAATGCTTTTGTTGGATACCCTGGGGTCTGTTTAATCTGGTACAATTTAGTTCTGTGACCTGCCATGCTCCCAGGAGCTAAAATTAACGTTGTTTACGACACCGTATAATTTAGTATATTCTTAGAACAGATTCAGAACCGCAAGAAAAAGATCCACTAAGGATCGTTAAGCTATCAGTTGTTACTTGAGACCCAGGGGGCACTTTTGACACTAGTGTTGTAGACTTTAGGAAATTATATATGGGTGTGAAAATATGCTCCCTCTTGATTTCAAACGAGTTCTATATTGATGTTCGTAGTCCGAAATGTCTTATATGGGGCCCATCAATAATATTAGTGTGGAATTTAAATATTTTTCTTAGGTGCAAAGAAACGAATTGTTACGATTAGAAATCACATCGACATGATACGTTCATATTAACAGTTAATGTTAAAGTTGCCTAGGCGTTTTCGAATATGTTTTTCCAGGGAGGGGGTTAAATATGGCTATTCGGTATACACCATTAATTCCAAAGTTGCTCAAGCGTCCCCGAATATGTTTTCTCAAGGGAATTACATAAGATACATGTTTGTATCCTGTTTCTGGTATTGTTGTTTCTCATATTGTTATATCCGTGTTTCGTAACAAAAATGTTGTATTTGACCTTTTCCATTATCAGCTCTAATTTTTTTGTTGTTTTTGCATTACCAGCGGAAGAATTATCGTTGAATAGGTTAAATATGTTTGATGATTAATTCTTAATTAATAAATAATTATGTCTGTATACTATACTTATATTTATTAAATACACCAGGGGCCACCTTAACGAACCACTTTCGGCGAAAAAGAATGGGGTGCGTTAAGATAAATTCGGTCAAAGTCAATTTTGTCCATTATATCTTGAGCGTTGCCACGACTAGTTTACCGTCTAAACTTGGCCAGTTACCTATTAACTCACAAGTTTTCGTTAGTTCCGCATAGCCTTGTAAACCACTGTCACACGAATAATCCCGTAACCTCGATCGTTTATCCGTTTCCAGATAGCCTTGTATGCCGTTATAACGCACAATTTCTCTTGTTTGAAATAGCCCTGAAGGCCGTAGCCACGCTCGTTTCTATGTTTCCCGATAGCCTTCTAAGCCATTATAACGCACAATTTCTTGTTTCACATATCCCTATAAGCCGTAGTCACCATTCGCTTCTCCATTTCCAGATACCGTTACAGCGCATAATTTTCTTTGTTTGAAATAGTTCTAAAGGTCGTAGCCACGCTCGTTTCTTATAACACACAATTTCCCTATTTTCAAATAGCCTTATAAGCCGTGGCCACGCGCTTTCTTGGTTTCTACTTAGCCCCGAGGACCAGTGACAATCTTAATCACGCGCCCATATGTTAGTCTCTACTTAACCTTGAGGACCGTTGACACGCAACTATTCTTTAGTCCAACAAGGACCTATTAGCAGTAGTCACGCGTCCATATCTTGGTTGCTACTTAACTTTAAGGACATGCAATATTTATTTGGTTCAACATAGATCCATAAACCGCAGTTACGCGCCCATAAGTTAGTTTCAACTTAGCCTTGAGGACCGTTGACACGCAAATATTATTTAGTCCAACTAGGACGTATTATACTTATTATTATTATATATATATATATATATAGGCCTTAAATAGCTAAAGCGAAAATTTTGAATAAAGCGAAATTTTATTATTCTACGTTGTCATTTGTAAGAGAGCATAAACATCTAACAATTAATTTAAATAAAATAGAAAAAATACTTAATATTTTTAAAAGTTAATAAAGCGGAAAATTATTTATTTATTAAAGCGAATAAAACATGAATCCATAGTGAAAATACGTAAGTTAGTAAAACGAAGTACACAATACAAAGTGATTTATGACGAGTAAATGATTCAGACCATGCGATAAAAAGGTAGAATTAGAAATGAATAAAAATGAATCTGAGTAAACACAAATGAAAAACATAGCGATAAGATGTTAATGATCTTGACAATTAATTTGAATCAAAAACATACAACGTAATATAGTAATATATGAAAACAGAATACGCGTAGTAAACCAAGCGAATAGTACCTTTCGATATAGCCTTTAGAACAAGCCACAGAGCACTGAATTTAAAGTCATTAATGTATGAGAAGTTGGACAGTAAATATACAGGATTGTAACTCCGACAAGTTAGCAAAGGTAAAGAAGAACGATATTTCATTACAATTTCATTCGCAATTCACACAGGTACACATCGAACCTGATAAAGATAGGAAAACACTCGCTAGGCAGCTAGATAAGCCTATAGAATTTGAATTACGGGAAAATCGGATATGTCTGTAAAAACGGAGTGAATACAAAGTCCGTATTGCGGTACCTAACTGGAGTAGTAATGACCAACAAAAACAGCGTAAAAATTAGGCGCATTCAAAAATGAGTAACCGCACTGAGTTATACATGTCCATGACGAAGGAGGAAACAGAAATCCCAAATCAGTTCATGAGACTTTTAAGGTTAATTACGCTCGGAATAATCATGCACATTGGGAAGCTATTTAAATCTTAGTACAAACGGCAGATGAAAACGAACAAAGCGAATATATTACGACGTTTCAGCTTTTACACACTAAAGCTGAGAAGCCGAAGTAAGTACCAATAACAATTAATAGGAAAGAGCCTTACAGAATAAGTGTCGGAAATTAAACTACCGAGAAGAAATAAAACATCGTATCGAGGTACTTATGGGCCATACAGACCACCAGAAGGTTTCAGAGCTACAACAAACGAAGTTGGCCCAGTACCTTCTTGACGTGGAGTGAAAGTCATACAAAATACAAAGAATAGGAACCAATATAGAAGTAAGTTATGATCAGCCAAGGTCCAAGATGCGATCAAAATATTCTCCCTACCAAAGGACGCAATAGATCAAACCGTAGAAATCCTTAAATAAATACTTAAGATTAAATCACAACTATTGGTTGAATGGTGGCGGTTTAAACGAAGGATAATCCAAATGGGTCAAGACAAGCCAAAGATTTAATACAGTATATGAAGAGATCCAACCGTCTCCCTCGCCCAATTCAAGTTCGCCGTTTGAAACAATTTCTGCTTTATAACCTACATGTTGATGTTGAGCCAAAATTACTGTTTATGCTGAAAAATGCAAGCACCCGTACTAAAATGGTGAGTATTGTAGGAGTTGACAAAAACGTTAGGGTTAGACAGGGGTTTCTCATATTATTGTTTCTCGTATTGTTGTCTCGTAATATTGTTTCTCTTATATATAAACATAAATATAATATTATTTTGTCATTTACCCAAATGCGTGACATCGTTTACCAGTCATGAGGTTTATGTGACATTTTCAGGTTTCACCTCTATTTTTGTTTGTTTGTTTTTTCAATTATCACCGGAAGAATTATCGTTTACTAGGTTACATATGTTTGATAATTAATAAATAATTATTTCTGTATTAATTAACTCGTTCTCTGATACTATGAATCTTTATATTTAACTTTTATGAGAAATATATAGATATAAGTTTGACCCAAATACGCTTGTTCCATAACCAATGTCCATTTCCGTGAAGTTTTTCAGCTCAAACTGATAAATTGCTAAATTTCCTTTATGAAAACCTTATTTCACGCTAGATGTTTACCTCGCTCTGGGTAGATCTAATAGCCAAGTCACATCGCATAAACATATAATTCGCCGATTATCTACCGATAACCCATTAGGCCTGTTCTTTAACTCGTATCTTTTCCCACACGATTTTAGTTCTCATAAATTATGAATAACATACATTTGGATGTTGAGCAAAAATTACTGTTTATACTGAGAAAAAAAAACAAGCACCCGTACTAAAATAGTTAGTAATGCAGAACCCGACAAAAACTTTATGGTTAGACAGTGGTGGTAGAAAGATAAAAAAAATTTAATAAAAAAAGTCTTAAGCTAACTTAGCTAGCATTAAACGGGAGGCAATGACATTGGCAATGGTGGAAAATACATCTCGGCGGCAGCCTTTAACAGATCGGGGGAATATAGAGGAAGGCCATCGGATGGAAACAACTTCCATTATCAAGTTACACAAAAAGCGAAGACGTTGGGCATGGCAAGGTCACGGGGTAAAAACATGGGTAGTTAATAGCAAAAATGGTCCTCAAAAGGCATTTATTCTTTCCTGCCCACCTCCCACTATAAGTTATAGTCGCTATGGATAAATAAGGAAATAGTTTGAATATAATCGTACGGATAAGGCTAACCATAATTTCCCAGATTCTCGATATATAGGTAAGTGTTTTCAGCGAATCTATTTTGCTTTGAGGAATATATATGGGAATGCTTAACAGATTGTTGCAATATTTTAGGTATTTCCAGTACTTAGTTCCAGTTTTTAGCCCATTTTTGAATTCAAACGTACTCTTCATGCGAATCAAGAAAGGAGGAAATCTAATTCTATGACAGTATATTGACTACGGTTATTGGCCTTTTTTAGGGTGTCGCGTTTTAGTAGAATAGCGGTAATTACCGCTTTATGATTTTCAACTTTTTTCCCGTCTTTTGACGAATGCTCCACTCTTCAGAATTCCGATCAGATCTCCCTAACTACAGTTATCACTTCGAAACAATTAAACGATGGTTCAGTCAGTTACTATTATGAATGTATTCATACTAGATCATAATTCGCCGTTATTGTGCTTTTTGCATAACGTTTTAACAAATACTCATTTTGGTTGTGTTTGTGTTAACACAACTTATTACAAATAACATTTTGGGTTTGATATCATACATCAAGGTTGATACCGACTAAATATTTATCCATATGTTTGACTTATTGCTGATCAACTCAGCTGATATAATGTTTCAGCCTTGTAAATTTTTGGAAAAGTCACAAAAATATAGATTGGTTAAAACGTTATACAAGAACAGTTATCTCCCCACAGTAGGAATAGGGTTAAACTTAGATCATGTGATTCAGGAGCACTACATCTGTTGATATTTTAGTAATATTATAATAAATATAAAGTAATATAATTTAAGAGCGGATGTTACCCATTAACATCGTTTGTCATGCCTCAACTGAAAGGATAAAGGAAGTGCTTGTACAGCTTATTGATGATAAATTCCCGCAATTGGATGAACCAAACGAATATTATATAATGCCTAGATCGAGATTTCATCCATCGATCGAGAGGGATCAATTAATTGATATTGCGAAAGAAGTTATGGCGGAAAAACGTCCTGGTTGCAAATTGAATTGGAAAAATTACACGACAATAATATTCCTCGAGGTACTGAAACGTAATTGCTACATTGGAATTTTTACTAATTGGATTGGAAGGACAAAATACAATTGGCAAGGAAAAATTTCTGTAATATTGTTTGGATTTTTGACTTTGTTAATTCATTGGCATGATTTATCGAAATCGTGTCAATATTATAATGAGCTATGCTAATATTTAATTAATATCCTAAAGCAATGTATGCTATTTTCCGCAATATATTTCTATCCGGTTAAGCTTAACGGTTTTGTACAAAAAGCATCAAAAAACGTTCTCGGCATAACCGACACTAAATTTCACCAAGAATAATTGTGGTTTATTGATATTAGCCGCATGTTTGAGCTATTTATCACCGCAGGATTGATTACATCTCCAAATAAATCTATGAGTTTTGCACAGCTCCACTATGGCTTCCCGGAATTTACACCGCATCTTTTGTTCCGTTTCTGGTGGTTGATAGACACACTACTCTCCCGATGGTCGCTATTATTTGTAGTTATAGTCCAGAAAAGTTACACATTTTCAAAAAGTGACAAACATGCCAATGTCGAAAAGTATGTTCACTAAAAATTCGACTCGAAACAACTGTTAAAACTATATTTCGTAACGGTCAAAGTCAAGTATATTCGACTCACTTTTTGTCTTCAGAGGAAGTTAACTGTACGAAGCCGTGTAATTTTGGACATTCTGAAAAAGATCGGAACCCCACATCAAGTCTCGTAAACCGACCTCTTTCTACCCAGACCCCTAGGGGGGTTGCAGTTTTGATAGGAGTATGCTATGTAGTAGCAGCATACATTCCGCATGGTATTTTAGGGTTGTAATAGGTGCTTTTTTGTAGGAGTCGAATTGTTGCCTAAAATGACACATTAAAGCTCAAATATACAAATGTGCGCAAATAAAAGACTGCATAATCAGAAAATCAGTTATGAAGTATCAGTATTTAGCGGCTAAACGTTTTATTAATAGGGTTCAGTTACTTTTAGTCTTATAATTATTTGTGAAGTGTACATATATCATTATTTAATGTCCCTAAGCATCCTAAATTATACAAAGAATACCACAAAAGATTGACTAATAATGCATCGAAGGTGTCGAAAGAATCATCCAATATAAAGTGTGAAACTAATGCAATGATTGGCAAAACTGGACAGAACACGACAAACAGTACAATTGAAGAAATAGTCGAAATTGAGGGCCCTATTTTTTGTCCAAAGAGCGGAGCTGCTACGTAATATAGACGTAATATATTTATTGTTCAGAATGATTTTGAAGAAACGTAACCGTAGACTAAAGAATATGGCGATTTTATTTAAAAGTTCTCCAAACCACAAAATGGATTTGGATAATCGTCACAGTGAAGTCGATAACGAAATGTTAATAGAACACGACGAAAATGGGGCATCAACACCAGAGGTTATTGAGTTCGTCGACCCAATAAAATATATCAAAAAGAAACGGGAAGAACAACTAATCCGACGATCTAATATGAGGAAAGTGTTTTCAATGTACATATAATTTCGTCTGTCTTCAGTTATCTAGGGTATAATAGAGTTGGAACGACATAGATCCAACGCTCTGGGTCCCGATTTTAAGTCTTCTTTTTAGGACCAATTTTTGCGATTAACTCAACCTCAGTTATCAGAGTTTTAACTTCAAAGTTAGAGAACCGTTTAATTGGTTCTCATAATATTACAGTAATCGTGCCTACGTAATTTTGGAATGACTAATTTCTCTTCCTTATATAACCTGAAGCAGCGTACTCTAAATAATGCCTTTTTCGACTGCGACTTAATCGGTTATTGATACCCCATTTTTAGTCCTTTCGAAACAGGTTTCTTTGTAGATTAGCATCAATTCTGTTTTATGAAAATCTGCAACAACTTTACTTACCCCTCTAGTTTCACAGTAATAGACCAACCTCAAAGGTTGCGAGCTTTATGCAAATCATTTACTCCTTTATGAATGTGCTCAGGCTTTTATTGCATTGCTGGAAATCATTTGGCTTTTTTTTTCATTTTATAACATTTATTATTTGGTTTATTTTCATAAAATTTTCCTTCATGGTTATGCTACCAAAGTGATCATGTGAGCTATATATTGCTCATATTCGCCTCCTTTGGCTAAGCTTTCAGATTTCCGCATTAACCCCGCACAGCAGATTTTCTTTCGGCGTACCGCACTTGTAAACTAAGCATTCTAAACTAAGGTCTTCTTTTCAAGAAAACGGTTTTATTTGTCGGTATATTTTTTATCACGTTTGGCTCTAAAACCAACGGAAGACAAAGGAAAAAAATAAATTTGTTTTATATACTGATTTTCAATCAAGATTATTTCAAGCTGATCATCACCTGCAGTTTGGGTTCACTCTTTGCACATTAGGATATCCAGGTTTGGAGATGACACCGGGCGAGCGCTCTCTGGATCAGCCGTTATAAACAGCAAACGAATATTTTGTTTTCATTATTTTATGTTTGCAAACCAAGAATATTTATTTATTGTTTGTTCTTTGTGTCATATTTGTCACTTAAACTGGAAAATAGAGTTGGATCAAACAAAATCTGTAAATCGCTGGAATTGTACAAGTAAACTATCCCATCGTTTTAGAGTAAAATTCTTATGAATAAAATGTTATTTTTCTTAGAAAATTAGGTCTATATCTTTTTTCGTTCAAAAGTTATTCGCGCTCAAAGTAGTTTGTGACACGCCAAGTATCATGTGTGCGATGTGGGGTTAACATTGTGATCGTTTGTTCCTCTAATTGATTAAAATATAGTGGACCGCGTAGCTTTCTGTCGAACGGGTTTGATCATAATTTGCATTTGGTGCACCGTATCAATTGAATATCCAACTGTTGATTTCTTGCTTTCTGAACGTAGATTTTAAATCCCTCAATTTTTGGGGATATTGGGGACATTGGTATATACGTCTCTAGCGTTAGTGATCCCATTAAGCATGTTTTGCTAGATAAATCGCAAACGTCGAATCCTCATGTTGATTATCTAGGTTGTGCCATCTTTGTTAATTTCTCTAGGAATTTTTCAAAGTTGGAATAGGCCATAGGCGTCTTCTTACTACCATTTGCGAACACGCCCGTTAGATCCTATCTATCTACCTTCATCAACTTGTTATCTCGTGAATTTCTTGGAGGCATTTCTGTTTGTAATTAATTTTCCGTTTCAACCTTTTTAACAAGGTTCTTCTCCTCTTATTTGACATCTCCAGTGATTTTTTAGCCCTGTCTCTTGTATTTTCTAACAAGTATTTTGCTCTTTGATTTTCTCCTGTACCTTGTTCTTCAAACCCCAATATTTTCTTTTTAATATCTTTGCCGCCTCCATTTGACGGTTCCTCTTATATTTAAAACATTCCAGTACAACTCCGCCAGTATCTTCGTCATCATCTAACATATCAATCACTTTAGGATCTCAATATAAAATCATAATAACCTTAGTATTGCAGCGTATTTTTGTTAGGATTTTACAAGGGTTGAAGTCTTATTATATTTTGAGAAAGTTTTAGTAAGACTTTTTTATTTTGTGATCTTAATAAGGCTTTGTATTTCAAGTCTTACTAAGACTTTATTTTTCACAGTGTTAGTAAGATTCTAACTACAGTCTTACTAAGAGTTTATATTATCTCAATGTACACTAAACTTTTCCCAGTCTCCAATTTAAGTCATATAAATTGTTAATTTTTCTTTCTATTTATTATATTTTCAGTCAGATTATTTAAGCTAACGCTTTAAGTCTTAAAAAGTTTTTGTAATAAATTACTCTTCTTCATCTACATAACCTTATTCCGATTATTTTGTCTCTCCTTATTGTCTTTACTCAACTTCTTGCTGGATTGCTTCAGCTAGCTGTTGCAATCGAAGTTTTTCTTTGAAAATTTGCATAGCTGTTTTCCCTTATGGATGTGCTTTCTCCATTTTCAACTTTCTGAATTTTAATAACATTAGAGACTTAAATTTCTTGACACATTTGTGCTATCTTTTTAATAATTATTATACCATCTTTAACAGTTCCAGAATAGCCAAAACATTGCCTGTGGTTTCACATTAAATAAGCCACATAACTGTGTTTTGTCTATGACGTGCTTTTCTTCCGAGGGAATCATCGTGATTGCCGCCATTCCATACCAGTTGCCTTTTGGTATATATATATATACATTTGTCCGAGTATTCTTCATTATAACGCTAATGGCCATTCCGCGAAGATATGTCCTACAATCACCATGCTCGTATATGGTAACTTATTTTGCACATAAGCCAGGACTTTCGAAAGTACGTTTTTTGCAAGAAAAACATATAACATTTCTCCCTGACATTTTTATAGTGGCTCCTCCTTCTCCTCGTTCCAAGGTTCATCGACGCGAATCTCCGTCTGATAGTTGATAATCTGTCGCTAGCCAGTAATTATCGAGGTCACGAGTAAATTCAAAAATCTGCAGCATGATGTCATTCAATTATTTGTTTGATCTTCCCAGACTCTTGAAGGAATATACGACGCTCTGGTTGTCACAAAAAATAGTTACTCTATTTCCATGTAGGCAATTTTGTAGTTCCTTTAAGGCAAGAAAAATGGTATATGCTTCTTTGTTATTTGGCATTTGTTGATTTCCTTCTTTAGTAAACAAACAGTAACTTGCAGCTGCCTGTGAGGCATCCACGAGCAGCACCACTTTTTGCATGTTACTATTTTCTTTGGTAACCATGATCTTTTAATTTTCAGGTAATCCGGCGTTTGCCATTTCTGCAACTCTTTCCACAGGTCATCATCATTATATGATGACGCCTTCGCCTTCGTTATTACCCGTGTAATTAGTCTAATGTAGTATTTCATTTCGCTACAAGCTAATTGAAAACTAACCCGGATTTCCCGTAATCTCTCCAGTTGTTTAAGATGAAACTTTTGACTTGTCTGTAATTTTCTACATAGTTGCAATAATTTCACCCATTTGGACTCTGGCACTTCTATTGTACCTAGCCAGGTATTAAGTTTAATTCCCAAAAAATGAAGTTCATATTAGGGATTAGTAATCCCTCATGCTATTATTAGCATCACTCCGATGAAGCAATTCAAAGGTATTTTGTTAAGATATGGATAATTTTGTGTTGAAATTTCAGTTATCAAAGTTTCCTCGGAATCCATCAATAGTCTATGATCTAGGTATAATGATGCCATGAAAAAGAAAACTTAACTAGCGCACTGACGCTTATTGTACTAGCAAATAGGTTGAGTCAAGCCTGGAAAGCCTAAGAAAAAATGGTATTATATGGAAGGTGGGGGGGGGTAAAAAGACTTTGAGGAACGCTAACGTCAAAAATAGGAAAGTGTTAATTTGCGGACGTAAAATCGTGATGGGCTATTAATCTGGGTTTAATCTAGAACAATAACCGCCGCAAGACCACTTAGTCCCACATTGAACTGGCGTTGGTTATTATAGTACATTACGTTTGGTTATAATTTAATAAGATCGACAACCACATGATCACACAACAGCTGTAGGTTAACTTAGCTGATAGTGTTTTGCTAACAAATAGAAAGTAAATTAATATCAACTATCAATTAAAAAACCAAGGGAACAAAAATTCCACAAAAAATGGTGGGATTTAAAATCACGCAGATTGGAGTGTAACGTCGTAGTGTCTTGGCCCGTGTGCAATAAAAAGCCTAGAGTGGTTGTGTGCTCAGAGGTTGTGGAGACTTTGAATTTTATTTCCTCCGTAGATGAAATGAATCCAGTTCCATTGTTGACCATTAACCCTCTGGGCAAAATTTATGTCGAAACGCTTGAGCAAAATGGGGAGAGAATTGTACCTATCATTTATACACT
>SCLF01006231.1:0-12937 GCA_004367975.1 Mesochordaeus erythrocephalus
AGCATACGGTCTAGTGCTTGAAAATCGCATTTGTATGCCAAGGTGGCAGAAAACAGCCAGCTCGATGCGTGACTGTTAACGAAAAATTCGACTTGAAACTACTGCGTTAAAACTATATTCAGGACGGTCAAAGTAAACTATATTCAACTCAGATTTTGTCTTTAGAGGGGGTTAACTGTACGACGCCGTATAATTTCGGATAGTCTGAGAACAGATTCTGAAACGGAAGCAACCACTCTATCAGACTCACTAAGTCTGGTTGACCAATCAGTTGCCCGCCAAGGCCTCCCAGGGGGCAGTTTAGACGGACGTTTCACACCGATGTACTACCATTTTACTCACATCTCGTCGGCTATTCTTCTGCGTTAAATGCATGATAATATACGGCTTACTAAATTCGGTAAATCCAAATCCAATTTTGGCGATTTCGGAATATTGGATCCGGTGTTGTAAGACACCATTCGTACTCTTTGGTATTATGTATCGCTCGCCAATAATCAAGTTCTGGTTCCTCATGAAAGAGCTTCGTTTCGCCCGCGGGGAAGAGATCTGTTCAATGTTGATTAGTTCTATCGCCGCTAATGGGACGGGATTATTTACTGGCTGCATTTGATTCAAAATTAGGCGAATTTCGGGCAGTTTTCGGTGGTCCTTACAAAACTATAAGAATCTGCTTTTGCAATGAACCGGGAAATATAACGGGACGTGAAGGAAATGGATATATTTAGCTCATCTATCAATCATTGCTGAATTCAACTCTGAATATACACTCATGTCGTAAAAAGTGTCCGATTTGAAGAGGTCAATTGTGGGCCTTCAAATTACACGCCCGTTGATATTTGGTGTACGGAATTTATGTCCATGCGAAATACTTTAAACCCAATGTTTAGAAATAATTTATTAAGATTTTGTCACATGTAAATAAATAAATGTAGCTTTCGAAATAATATTCATACCAATTATCATCACTTTTTCAATTTCATCGGATTGATTATTGTCAAATTATAGTTCAAATTGATTCGGAAGATTTATGAACTTTCAAATTTTGGTTTTTTTGAAACCAGTTTGACAAACTGTTGCTTTGATATCATGCCAGATTTTGGCAAAACTTGCAGCAGCTGTCTTTTAATCGACTTCCATTTTTGTGTTTCCTCCCAATTCATGATGAATTAAATATTTACCAGCGAAGTGTCAAACATTCAACTACGTCTAAGGCCTTAAAAACGCTAAAAATAGGGTCCGTGACAAAAAATGATCAAAAAAGTGCCTGAGAGTTATCCTAGTAAATATTTGAATACAAACTTCTATGAATGAAAATGCAGTCAACCCATGTGATCCCAGTTCTGTGGTCAAATGTATAAATATGCTCATAATGGTACTTAGGTTCAAACACTTGGGGGCTGTTAACGAATTAAACAGACGGAAATTCCGCCTACGACTAGACACTTTTTGCGACATGAGTGTAATTCAGAATGTTTGTTTTTACTAACATGTAATCAAAAGGGAATTTTAATGATACAAATATTTGAAGATCATTTTAGTGAAATTTATCATCGGAAACCCAATTGGAACTCCAATGCGGTATTTAAATTGACAATATATATATATTGGAGTACAATGACATCATCATACGGCTCGATAATATACAGTGGCGGGGGTAAACATGGCACTCGGAAGGGTACCAATTAAAAGTCTGGATTTATCGACAAGAACTTCTTTCAGTTGAAAAAAAAATGAAAACAATGTCTATCAATAATTTATTAATCAACGAACATAACTGTAAATAATTAAACGTAATTAGCGAAAAAGTATTTGAATTTATCAGTTGGTAGACCAGCCACCCGGAGTGTGAAAGGTGGTGTGTTCAAGTGTAAGTCATCACGCCCATGATTGTTTAATAAAAGATGCGCTTCGTATCAATACAGAATCACCAATTATTATTGTAATGATGACTGACATTGTTAACCTTGTACTTCTTGGCCCAGACCTTCAAGGTGTGTAAAAATAAACGAACTATCCTACGAGTACCATATTTATCCACCCCAGCCCCCCGTAATGCCAGGCAACAACTTATCGGTTAACCAGACTTAGTGAGTCCTATAGAGTTTTTCCCTGCGGTTCCGAACCTGTTCCCAGAATATTTAAAATTATACGGCGTGGTAAAGTTACCCCCCCCTATCCTAAAGACAGAACCAGAAAAAGACCTTTTTTGAAAAAACGTCCATTTTAACTACTGGGAGTTTGCGAGCTCACGGAGCTACATTGCACTAGATTAAGTAGACTCCAGGGCATCCAATAAAAGCACCGATAACATACTACCATTATTTTGTTTAAACCTATGGACCTCTTAATTCACTATCCTAAACTTTGGTTTTAACGCATTTGTTTCGAGTCGAGTTTTTGGTGAACATACTTCAGGATCATGGCATGTTTTCTAATTCCTGAATTCCATTTTTGGGCTCTAACTAGGTCACGTGTCCAGAATTCGAGGTCGGTCCTTTAAGAATAATTGAAGGTGGAGTCATGACGTGTCGAATAAGCCCACTCTCGAGTCAACGGGACATAGTAATTTTAATTTAAGTTTTAATAATAAGTTTAATTTAATTTTGATTTAAGTTTCCAGAGTGGAATGTTTGACGAGTTTTGGACGTGAATGGTTGATCCTAAAATATAAGCTTATTACGTCACCTACTGTATCGTTAATACCACGAGTAATAACCGATCATATAATAACCGATCATATATAACCGATCATATATAACCGATCATATATAACCGATCAATAACCGATCAGTTGTTGCCTGGCATAGGGGTGGGAGGCAGTTTGACAGGGGTGTAAAACAGAAATTTATAATTTATTATATCAACTGATAGACAAACTCAAATTAACTTAGATTATAGATCACTTCACCCATTTCAAGTATTGGGCCGTTTTAGTTTTGCTTTACAAAATCCAAGCGACGCATGCTCGTCAATATTGTTCAAAAACAACATTTTGAAAGCGGAGATCAAGAAAACAATAAGGCTTTGATCGCACCGAAACTAAGAGTTTCTTGACGCAGATTCAGGACGATCGGAAAGAAATATGTACCACAACATTCCAGAAGATATCCGAAACTACGAATAATTCAAGTTATGGTTACGGAATACGTACGACAATCAACAAAGCACGATAAAAATGTGCGCACGATAGAAGCGTTCATCATCCAAGAGTGCAAAAATGACACGTAAACGATACGAATGCCTCGAACATGTTTCAATTTATCAGAGGTATGTTAATGTAGGATAACTTACGAAATAAATGTGTTCCATAAAACGAAAGAGATAACTAATTCATACCCAAACTAACAGACTCTTTATGACATGTTGATCGAAACAGGGCTAATGGTGTGTAGAGAGAAGGTAGTAGCAGACACTAAACACTGCAATCGTGACAAAGGCTACATACAACGTGGTTACAACAACTACAATAATCACCGCAGTAGTGGCGACTGGAAGAATCGCAACTATCAACACAGCCGAACGTTAGCAACACCAATTGGAAAATCATGGACTTGGGGATAATCAAGCTACAGGAAATCTGAACCTCACTGATGGACACCCTAATCTAAAGAAGCTTTAGCGGGTGCTCGATATACTTTGACATATTCCGGTTTTTAGTAGTCGTTAATAAACATTCGGTGTCGGTGAATACAAAACATTAATCAATTTCCAAAGTCGTCGCACATACTAAACACAGGATTGCAAAGGCTGTCAAACAATACCCTATTCCAGAAGCTGTCATAATGTTGATGTAGAGATAGAGAAGATGCAGAGATCGAGTGTTTTCTGTGCCTAAGAAGTATGTATTAGGGTGGTAGGTATTAGGGTCTATTAGGGTGGTAAGTATTAACACATACGATTACCATTTGGTTTAAAGTGGCTGGGAACACAACATTTAGAACGGCAAATTTTGAAATCGATTATTTCATAGTGTTTGGTAAGATATTCCAATCGTACGTTGCAACATTAGAGCAGGATTCTTAATCACGAGAAACGGTTCTTCTTACACAGTCGTGCCAAATTCTTAGGACCAGTTATTAGCTAAAAGGGATTTAAACCTACCCACACCATGTTGATGGGGTATGTAAAATTAAACCACCAAAGAAATGGACCCCAGCAGCTGATAACGCGCTTACAAAAGTGAAATCTGGTTTAATGTCTTCACCAGTCATTGTATTCGCAGATTTTGACTATCATTTTGTTTTGATAACAAGAATTTGATAGGAAATCAGTAGTATCTGTCTTATCTTTGGTGTCAATTCTACTGAGCAGAAATGAAGCATTACTGAATGGGAATCATATGCCATAGGTTAAGCAATTCAAGAGCTCAATTAGTATTTGCGTGGTCAAACATTCCTGTTGCTTACCGGAGTATTATTTACTTCAGTATTATATAGCTTCAGTATATAGACGGCGAGTTAAATGTTATCGCCGATTTACTACCAAGACCTAGTGAAGTGAAAAGGGTCAAAACAAATCAAAACTCTCAAACAACAGCCGACTATTATAACATTCTTAACAGTGCAGCCCAAATAAATGTTATCTGCAGCTTTATAAATGATCATTGTTTTACAGCAGAACATTTAATAACAGATTATTGAGCTGAAATGATTGACATTGCAGAATATTAATGGCAGGACCAATACAAGGAAGCAGTCTATAAAAAGAGTGCTGACCGCTTACAAATAGAATCCTTTACTAAAGCCCTTGTTTTTCTAATCCTTTCGTAATTATATCTGGCCTGCAAAACTACTGCGATACATGCATTTTCTGCGCTCACGGCAAAGGTTCATACGGTTGAAGGAAACTACCCTTTATTCATATCAAACGTAGTATCAATGTTCTAAACTTTGCTTTTGTATACATGCTAGTAAGTAAAAGTGGGAAATTATACATTCTAACCGTTTGCGACATCTTTTTGGGTGTATTTCTGGGTTATATCGAACAACTGCGACCGTACTATTGATGCTTGTAATGGACTACTACTTGAAGTTATCCCCCATCGTAGTTTCCTACCAAACGTGATGTAATCGGTCGAGGAACACATTTCGCGTCATCCCTCATGTCGGAACTACATGTTAGCTAGTGACCTAGGATTTTAGGAAATCACGAAGGACAATATTCAGCTACGAAGAATTCACTTTATGGAACTGTCGATGTAAAGCAATGGTCGTGAGTTGAAGCATTACACGTGTAGTTAATGCTATGAACTTGGCTTTCAATAACACTAAAATTAAAATTCATACAATGTTATATAGGGTACAAACATTATGTCGAAATAACCACTAAGAACCACATGCAAAAGGACTCATATACCGCGGATTGGTGGGTTTCACGTGGTTCAACAAAACCAAACCTAATCGAAAGTGCAAGTGATTTCAAGCCCCAATTGATTGATATTGTCAGTCAAAAGTCATCTAACAAAGTCGTACACTTGTAGATATTTTGATTTATATGTTTATATAGTTCTTTTCGGACACAACCTGTTTGATAGTCACCCATGTATCCAAACTATGAGCTATGATTTATTCTTTGTCCATTGCATGCCGCAGGAAGAATACTTTCTCTTATCTCGCTCAATATATGTATATTATTCGCCCCTTTTATTGAGTTTATTATTAAGTTACCAGAGACGCTCCACAAAATTCGATAGTAGCAAGAATAGAGTAGTCATAACGAATAATACTACGAAGCTTACCAAACCTTGTGGACAAACCACTTTCAGTTTGTGTTTGTTAATGGTCAAGGTTATCGGAACTTTATAGCTTGAAATCAAGCTACTTGTATTATTCAGCTTGCTTGCATGTTGCTGTAAGGGATTGATGAATTATTTTTTATTACAGCAGTTTTTACACTAGGTACACCGTCATTCTTGGCTTTCTAGGTATTATTTATTGGCGAGTAAAAAAATGGTTGGCCGATAACCTAGTAAAATTTTTGACTGAAATGTTCGTTTTTATTTTATTTTTAGGTCCACTTCAGGTTGTAATTCTGGGTCGAAAAAGTTTAATAATTTATAATCAAATAAAACGCTTAACGGATCCGACACGTTTTTCAAAACATACCAATCATTTTGACCACGTGGTTAAATAATCCTCCCTTTTGTATGTTGAGTGATATGCTCAAGACTGTGGAAAACCGACGTTACTTCCGTTGAGACTTCTGCCCAAACTTCGTGAAGGGGGTATCGTTCATTTTGATGGATCCCATTGATCGGCGGGACACGCGGCACCTCGTATCTGTTATTATAATTCAGTCTTGATCAAGGTGGATATGTTTGTTAAAGAAAATGAAAACGCGAGAAACAAAGTGAGGATTTAATGTTAAAATGGGGACGGAGGGGACTCGCCTACCGGAAAGATAAGATTTAACTATTTTTCCTCTCTAACACATTAACACTGGGTTTTTTAATTAAAAATAAAACAAACTATTAATTAAGCACAAACGGGTTGTTAAATTAGAGAGCAACAGTATGGTTGGCGGAGCTAACCCTAATATCGTGTGTCTCAGTTTATAATTGTGAGTTATTTATTATGGTACATTATTGAAAATTCGAAATGGTAAGCATGAAAAGGGTCAAATCTTACTTTGAAAATAAATAAATAAGGGTAGTTAACCCCTATATGACATTGAATGACACAATGACGTTCTTTTCATCCAAATCATTTAAAAGGTAAAATTGAAATTTTTAAAAGTACAAAAAAATTTTTTTTGAGGATTTGTAAAAATAAAGAAAAGCTGAAAAGCAGAACAAGCCCGAGACACACATGGATAATAAAGAAAGGAAGCATCGTTAAAAATACCGATGAAAAACAGTATTAGTAAGAGCGGAGTAACCAATGTACCGCATTTCTATTTATGAAACAATGGCCTTTTTTTCTTTTTCACGGCCCTACGTTAATTATGGCGGGTAAATCCTATTACATAATCGTTACCTAGTCGTCTAATTTGCTTTCTTTTCCCTATATGTATAAAAGTGAGAAGCAGGCGTGGCACCCCGTATTCGCCTACCACAAATATAGGAGGCGATGGATAAGAGTTAAATTAGTATATGATAAATTATAGTTTGTACAATAAACTAATTCTAACTCTAATAAGCAGCTCGCAATTAAAAACTTACACACGCACAATCTTAGACTTAGCCAATGTAGCAACCTATTTGTTATATTTTGGGAAATTCGGCTAATTTAACAACCCATTTATGCATATTTAATAGTTAGACAACTGTTAAGCTAGCATAATTGGGTTGTAAAATTAGAGAATAAACGTAGGGTTGGCAAAAGTAGGGTTAGCCCTAATATTTTCCGTGTGTCTAGTTCTAATGCGCCTAACCCTAACCTACAGGAGTTAAATATTATCTTGCGCCCTTATTCTTTCTGGTAGGCGAGTCCGGGATACCCGAAGCAAGCAGCTTAATTGAAAATCAAGAATTTCTTAGTGTCTAGTACCCCGGCGAAAGGGTTCTATTTTAAATATATTAACCATATAATTAATTTAATCTAATAATATTAAAACTAATATAAAAAAAAATTAACTTATTGTTCGATCGTAGGCGGAATTTCCGTCTGTCCATTTAGTTTATGGCCCGGCAGGTCCTTGAATAAAGTCACCATTAGTTAATATTCGTATTTTTGATCGCGCCCATTGCTAGTATGTTGACGCGCCTATCGACCAGCGATCAATGATAAGACCTTTGTTCCGAACACCTAATTATAACGCACGTGGATCGGAAAATTTTGATGCGTAGAAGTATACTATAGTAAAAGGATTCATCGCACTTATATTTTTAGATTGCCCACGATTGCGACGCTTCTAGAAAACTAATCTCCAATATAAAGGGATATATGGGAAGACTCAACACAAATCCCATTCAAATATGCTAAGGCATTCTCGAGATAAATGCGAAAATGTTGTACCAACTGAAAAGAGAGAAATAGAGAGAATATTCAGTTTTATGGCTATTAGACTACTTAAAGTTGCAAAAACTTATTATTTGTTTCATGAATTCGGTACAGAACAAAAATTCCAAGATACAATTTTCTTTTAATTAAGAATACATATATAAATATAAAGACGGCATCCACTTTGACAACACTCAGTTTGGACGGTACTGCACTAAATCCAAAATGGATGTTTTGAAACGAGAAATACCGTTGTGTAAATAATTAAATAGTAGGCACCACTTTCAGTTGTTTGAGTGGATTCCACACCTGCCTTATTTGACGATCGAACTGGATGTATTCTAAGTGAGATACATTGAATTTTTGTTTTCATATGATCGACATATGCATGATATAATTACAGACAAAATTTCAGCTTATTAACTACTTAAATTTGTCAAAAGTTATTATTTTTTCATGAATTCGATACAGAACAAAAATCCCAGGGTACAGTTCTTTTTTTTAATTAAGGAAATCCATTTAACTCTAAGAAAATGGGATTTAAAAGTAAAAGCACTTTGTACGGGGCTTCTTTTAAAAAATACTATTAAAACCAAAAATCTTTAATAAATCAAAACGTCAAAACGATATATAATATGGTTTTCGAGAAACAGAAAGGATCCCAATCGCCAAATTAGGCAGGTCTATCACATCACATGTGTCTAAGGTGCCCCCTCCATTGGGGTCTGGGGAGCAACATATCGGTTAACGAGACTTAGTGGGTCTGATAGAGTTTTTCATTGCGGTTAAAAATCTTTTTTCAGAATGTCCAAAATTACACGCCGCCGTACAGTTAATCCCCAAAAACCCTATTGTGAAGTTTTACATTATCCTGACTTGGGTCTCATAGACCCGTTATGTGGACGAATTTAAGTCAAAACTGTCATTTCGTGAGTATGTCGGATTGGCTCGAAAGTGGGCTTATTCTCCGCGTCATGACTCAAGCTTCAATTCTTTTCAGAGGTCCGACCCCGAGTTCTTAACACGTGACCCGTTATAGGCCAAACAATGGACTGAAAAAGGCACAAATTTTCAAAAAGTGACAAAATCACGAATTTTTTGGACCGCAGGGAAAAACTATCAGACTCACGAAGTCTCGTTAACCCATTATTGTAAAACATCTCTACCCCGCTCCCCATGGCCCGGCCCGTCCAATGAACTACTCCGGGCGCGGTGCGGTTTTTGTTGTTTGGTTGTGCTCAGCACTTCAGCACTTCCAGCAATACCCTCCCTTCTGACCTTGGTCAGTTGACGGTGGCTTCGTTTATCATTAGATTTAATACGCTGAAATATATACGGTAAAGAGTTGTTTTTGATTAATTTAGAATAGTGTATTTTTCCGTTTTGGTTTGGAGTGATAAATTTCCTGTGAATAATAGAGATGACGCTCAAAAATGTGCGAAAATCAATTTCGTAATATGGCCATCCAGTAATAAAAGTAATTAAATATATTTCGAGTAAATAAAAAAATGCTGATATTTTTGGTGGCCGTAGTACGACTCTTTCCTTATGTAGGAGCGGCATAGACGGTTGGGTAGTGTATGAGAGCAGTCGAGTGCCGAAAATTTCGACCCATTTTCGATGACTACATTTTTCCAATAATTCACTGTAACGGACTAGTTTTTGACACCCGATTGTATTTGAATTCATTTTACGTGCTCGTATTAAGATTTAAATAAATTTGTAAAAATACCGAATACTTTCGAAACTTTTCGAAAATATACTCGGTCATTTTTTAACCTTTTTTTTCAATTTAGACTGGAACCAGATTGAAAATCTAAATAATAACGGTGTATACACGTCAATTTACGCAGCAGATAAGTTGCGTCAAGGCCTTTAATCTTTACTATAAAATCGGTAAATGTCCATTAGTTCCATCTGATTAGCCATCTGATTAGCCATCTCACTTCATATATCCTAAATCCACTCGCGTGGTCGCTTCAAACTCCAACCCTTTTGTTTAGATATTTTATTATAAATGACGCTAATTTAATTCGATCAAATTGTTTCCCTAGTAGTTGTCCATGAGGTTGTCCGCTGGAAATAGCCACCATGTGAATTATATTCGGTTCAACCAACCACATCAATCTACAGAAATCAATTATATTTGTGACCCAAAATTCTCTCTTTTTGACGTCACACATACGTAATGCGTAACAGTGAACCTGGTCTACTCACAAGTGAATAAATAATCTAAGCAAAATGACGGATGCGTGAAACGATAGTCCTTCGAATTTAGGAAATAGACTGCTACCAATGTCACCTTTAACCCTTTGATGCACAGTACCATTTTGCTAACTTCATCTTCTAAAAATATGTGTTTTCTGTGTTGGTAATAATATACTTTATATGAATTATATTTCTAAAGAATTTTCTATAAAACGTCCGGCGGTAAATACACATCGTGTTAAGTGTAGTAAATCGACATTTTGCTTGCTGAAAAACTCACAAAAGTCTCTGATTGGCTCTCTATTTCTATTGGATAACTCCCAAAGACCAAGCTAGAATAATAACCATGCACAAAATTGAACTGTAACTATACAGTGAAACAGACAAATTCATATTATTACGTAAATCATTTTACTCGCTTTTCTCTATTATCCTTTTGAATAATTCTATTGAAATTACTGGCCAATCAAATTTGTTTCGATATCACAAGGAATAATAAAAATATTCATGAATACTTATTCATCAGTTTATTCATATAATAATAAAGCTATAATGTTGTTTGTTTTGTAATAATTTATTACAAGCTTTCGAACTTTATGTTCGAATATTTTGTTCAAACAAAAAGCCTGATGAGGAACATAAAGTTCAAAAGCTTGCAATAAATTATTATAAAACAAAAAAAATAAGTTTATATTTATTAACAGTTTTTGCTAGTGCTTTCATAATTGTCTCTATTCCGTTTTCAAATCTGTTTAATTGGGCTGTTGTTTGAATCGGAGAGTCTACTGTAATATTTGGAGTTATCCAATAGAAATCGAGAGCCAATCGGAGCCTTTTGTGAGATTTTAAGCAAGTTAAATGTCGATTTTCTACACCTTGACGGATGACTATTTACCGCCGGACGTTCTTAGTTGCACGACCTCCAGTTGGGATATTTAAAATTAGTATTTCCGTTTTTTCTCGTTATTTATATAAAAAGGCAGACTTAGGTCGTGGTGTATAAACCCAAATATTATTCAAATCAAGAGCCTTTAACATTGAATAGATTAATGGACATTTTCATGTTCCCAATGGTTACAAAAAAATGGCGATCTGTACCTATTAAATAAAATATTTTTTATTTCGTTTCGTATCATAAAACTAACCATCGTACCTTTGTATAGTCGCACCAATCTTTAGTTCGTTGTTGAGCATCCAGCATGTGCCCATATCTAGTCCAGCTTTCCGCCGTCTGAAACATTTTACATTTCTATATTTGAATTCTATATTTAAATCGTACTAGATAACACAAGGACTAGAAACTAAGAACAACATTCCGTGTCATTTAACTCGTGCCTGCACAAATTGACGTATTAGGTATTAGGAATTATAACATTATTAGCCAGTTTTAGTCATTAATAGTTACTTCTGGTCGCCCATTAACATTTAGCTAATATTTAGGGTTAACTTTCGGTACGCCTTCCGATCCAAAATGCCCCTGCGACCCCTCCATTTCACGCCGAATCTTTCACGGTCATTTTTAGACCGGAAATACCACCGAAAGTGATACCCCAAAACCGGAAATTGATGGGGAAAAAACAAATGGCTCACAATTAGGAATTTGACTGTAGTGTCAGTTGCATTGGAAGATTCAATTTATAATTACATTTATTTACATTTATCAATTAATTTTCCAATGTTGTGAAATTTTGCAAAATGTGATATTTTGGACCGACATATTTTGGGTTACCACAGTATATTGAAAGACTGAACCCTTAGCGGGCGATTACATTCAGAGGGAGGGAGAAAGGGAAAATACAGTTTTGTGACGTTTTATACCATTTTTAGTTGGTAGAAGTTCGTTTTCCATGCATTGGGTAAAGGATTATAATTCCAATGAACAATTGGTTTTTAATTAACAACATGCGCTTACGCCGAGAAAAAGCATTTAAAGTTAAAAATTCGCTTGGATAACGCTTCGTTTAGACGCTACTTTAATACCATTATATCGGGAATAGAGATCGGCAAAAAAAAGCATACTTTTCGAAAAAAATGAAAAGACGTCAAATGGGGTATGCTAGTATCTACTTGTTAACATTAAGTAGAAACGGGAACACTCATTTCATATACATATAATCACTAAGCAACAAAATTAACCGCTCGTCTCAATTAAAAAATGAAAATAATATTAATGCCAATAATAAGTAACCCCAATAAATAACAGAAATCTAATAATAACTGTAACTCAAATATTGATGTTAATCGATATTGAGTATTAAGATATTGAACTTTTTTAGTCGTTATTGAACCCAGCCATGACTCGGTTATGAATTAAACTCGTGGATGTCTTACAGCTTGGTATCCGCTGTGGAATCTGGAAACATGTCAGCTATTTCAATATAATTAACTACTGTTTGGCATATTAGATAAAAACTGGCGCGTATGCGCCAGTAAGGCTAAAAATGGCATTTTACTGATACTAGGACACATCCTATCCCCAATTTGACCCCTCTCACCCCGGGTCAAAAACTTCCGGGACGACTTTTAAGCTTATCGCCACTTCCGATCGGGCTCTAGAAACGCGTCATATTTAACTAAATGACATGTTTGTTCCATTATTTTTTTATTACTCACGATACAAATGGGCTCAAAGTTGCCAAGAATGGTTTTCTAGAATCTTCACCGTATTATTTTCTACTATTTCGGCGTTTTGTTGATAGCTTGAGTATTAACCCGTACGCAAGAATAATGAAACTAGGCCTACGCAGGAATGTGTGTCGCTCGACACACACTCGTTAAAACAATAA
>SCLF01006343.1:0-12933 GCA_004367975.1 Mesochordaeus erythrocephalus
CTCCAGATATCTGCGAAAGAAGAGCGTAATTGAGGTGTGGTGGGACAAAGATCCCCAAGGGGTCTCCACTGGTTAAGTGAATTCTTATAGCATTGTCCGAAATGTCACGAATTTGAGCATCTATTCCAGAATTAGACTAACAGAATTGAAAACAAAATTATCCTCCCCCGAAAATATTTATGAAAACCGAGTTATGCACCCAGTTTTCAGACATTTTTTGGAGTTACTCCGATAAGACTTGAGACACTTTTGCCTCCCACATACGAAAATGTATCCCGCATTTTAACCAAACTCTACTTTAGACTGATCACAAGACCCTCCTTATCGTATAGTCCCGTCGGAGTAGTTGATTGCTAGTGGTCCATAGGCGGCTCTCGAAAACAATGCGATCTGCCTTCTCCACGTTCAAGTCATTCACAATGTCTTTTTGATTTTCTAAACAGAAGATATTGTACCATGATAAATAAGGAAACAGCGGATCAGTTCATGTAAATTATAAATAGTAATCTATTACAGACTATTATAGCCCCGTGATGCTACACCAGTGTCATAAAGTGACCCCTCCACCATAAAACGAAAGCAACTGACCGGTTAACGAGACTTAGTGAGTTAACGAGAGACTTAGTGAGTTAACGAGACTTAGTGAGTTTGATAGTTTTTCCTTTCGGTTCAGAACCTGTTCTCAGACTCTTCGGAATTATACGGCGTCATACAGTTACCCCCCTAAAGACAAAACGTGAAAAAGTCCTTTAAAGCAAACGTTAATTTTAACTCATGGGGTATATCAGCTCAACGAACTAAATTTCACTAGATTAAGTGGATCCCAGACCATCCGATAAAGTATTCAAAACGTACTCCGATGCTTCGTTTTAAACCTATGGGCCCGAGTGTTAAGAATTCGGGGTCGGTCCTTTGAGAATAATTGATGTTGGAGTCATGACGCGTCGAATAGGCCACTTTAGAGCCAATCGGACATACTTCCCGAAATCACATGCGTCACTTCTAGTGACTTCTATAACTACATAATGGGTTAGGTATTCGTGGTTGATCACTTGAGAAGCAATGTAGCTGACATCCGTGCGCGTCGAATGAGACCAATTTCGGGGGAAATCAGACAATCTTAAATTTTATAAATGCCATAAGATTTCGCGTTGAGCTGCTATACCCCATGAGTTAAAATTAACGTTTAAAAAAAGGTCCTTTTCACGTTTTGCCTGGGGGTTAACTGTATGACACCGTATAATTTCGGATAGTTTGAGAACAGATTCTGAACGGCAAGGAAAATTATCAGAGTCACTAAGTCTCGTTAACCGGTCAGTTTCTTTAGTTTTATGGGGAGGGGTACTTTTGAAATTGTTTTTTGGAGTTGAGTGACATAGAATTTGTGTGTGCCATAAATTTTAACCTTCAAAAAATCTAAGTGGCCCAATCCAAGGCGGAGTACCTAACAAATGACAATTGGAAGTTTCACTTTTTTACTATTTATGACAGCTGTTTTACATATAAACACGTTGACCAATATTTCCGGATAAAATTCTATGGCGCAGATTTTGAGAGAAATTACGAGTGAAAAATTAGAAGTAACCTAAGCATAAAAATCCGAAAATTTACGTCGAAAAATTAATCAAGTTATCGACCGGCTATTTCTAATTTGACAGTGAACATTTAAGCCGGTTAGCGCCTTCCGTTCCCTCATAAAAGTGATTACAGTGTTTACAAATTTATTCTGTTTTCCGGTCTATCCTTTCTCTAGACTTAATCCTCATCCGTCATTTCAAAAATATTATCTAAGAATAAACCTGTCGCAAAAATATATAGATATAATATGAATAAAAACTATAATATAAATAAAGATTTCAAAGAAAGAGAACCTATTACGCATAATTTTGGGGACCTAATGGATTGCAGTAATGACGAAGTTGATTAGACGTAGTTGAAGAAATCCTGCTGAGGAAATCGTATAGTGTACTGCTGAACTACTAAAAATAAAACATATGTCATACGTAGTAGTTTATAAGTAAACTGTTAATAGATTCAAAGCTTCACAGGAGTCATTTATTAAAATAAGAGAAACGGGTGGCTTTGATCTTATCAATTTGTCGCACCGAAAGTGGATTAAATTACATTAATTTCGCCCTAAGTTGTCAATATTCACTATAATTGACCATCAGCTTCTAAAGATACGAGCTACAGTTATATGTAGGCAAGCTGAAAGACACAATCAGCTTTATTGTGAACTTACCCTATTCTAGGGTGACCATCCGTCCTCTTTTCCCCGGACATGTCCTCTTTTTTGGTCGTGCCGGGTACTTTTTCGAGATTAGGCAAAATTTCCTCTTTTGAAAACAGATTCGGAACCGCAAGAACAAACTTTATCAGACTAGCTAAGTCAGGTATACCTGTATTCTGCTTCTTTTATAAAAGAGGGTAGTGCACCTCTGGATATATGTGTCAAATGTAGCTCTCGAACCCTCTTTTCGGCTCTTGTCTAGCTTTTCATAAATTTCATATATAACCAAAATGGAGCGGTTGAAAAAAAAATTTAGGTATTAAAAATATGGATAATTTGCGGATAAGCACCAGAGATTCCGTGTTTTGGGAGGATGACGTCCCCCGCTGATCTATGGATAATCCGTCGACAAGGACTAGCTGAGACAAAAAACATTAGGATTAGCACCCGCTCTTTGACCAACCATTAAAAATGTCCACTTTAATTATTAAGTATATTAGAAGCAAGCTATATATACCTTTGAATTCATTTGCAACAACTTCCTCTTCAAGTGCTTCCACAACAAGAAGCATGTCCTTTAAATCGAAAATTGGTCTTCCAGTTTTTTTCGTTATCCGATAGTCAGCACGAATGGTCGAATTCATTCTTTCACATAAGCTTCATTGAACAATTAATTCCATAGAATAATTAGTTGAACAGAAATCAAAAAAATATAACTAATCCTACGTCATGGAAAAATGTTTCTCTTTATTAATCGTAAAAGTAATTTGTAAAGTTCTGTTGATTTCTGAGCCATTCTTGTTGCAAGAGCATTTCGAACGTTATGACAGCCGACAAGTAAATATACGTTCATTATATTATAATTAACTGATAAACTAATTTTTTACGTGATAGTTTCGTAGTTGCCTTTGTAGTATTGTAATTACTGACTTCATCATTGCTGATCATTTTCACGTTTCTATCCGAGTAAACTTATGTAAACCTAGCGATGCTGAATATTTCATCTATTAGACCCGTTGAACCAAAACAGAATTCTGAGTTAATACTGACGCGAAATTAATCGTTTTTCTTCTCATACATAAGTGTCAAAACTACCCCCACTAACAGTTCAAGTGGGAACAGATCGTATAACGAGACTTAGTGAGCCTGATAGAGTTTTTTCTTGCTGTTCCGAATATTTTTTGAAAATTGTGTACGTTAGTCCAGGGACTTTTTCTTAATCATTGAAAATGTCCTCTTTTTCAAAGAAGAATTAGAAATAACGACCTTCCCGCTTTAAATAGTACTCGAACTCTGATTGGTATTGGTCAAGAGGGTCTGATTGGTCTAGGTTAATAAGGCCCCGGGGAATCCAATAAAAATATCAAAACATACTGCGATTATTACCTCTAAAGCGATGGACCTCGAAAGTCACATTCCCAAAACAGATAACCTTGACTTCGACCCCCACCCTAGTATATTTTTAGTGAACATTCGTTGGGACCATGGCCGGGTTTCTGCGTCCGGGTTTTGCAGCAGTGAAAAATTCGTGATTTTGTCACTTTTTGAAGATTTGTACCTTTCGGGGTCCATTGAGAAGAAGCTCGAGTCATGACGCGTCGAATAAGCCCACTTTCGAGCCAATTCGTCATACTTCACAAAATCACATTTACGACTTAACATAATAACGGGTATATGAGAAAATCTGTTATAGGGTTTGTCTTCACGATCAAAGTTTTACATTACCAATTTTGAATTAATATAACTTGAGAAGAATCAATTGTACGCACTTTTGGTAATGTAAAACGTTGGTCGTGAAGCCAAACCCTATAACATGCGTAACTAATAGTTTAATGGCAGAAATGTAAAACAAATTATATCCCTATCTTGTCTCTATCAGGCTCCACAGCCTTTCTAGTAGAATGTCCGGCCACTCCTCTGCCCTATAATAGTCGTCCACGAATTAAGTTCAGGTTCGGGCTGTAGACCCTGATGTATATAGCCTTGGTAGACGACTGGCAACTAAGTGGTGAGCGATATAAAAGGTTTGTCGATTTTACCCCTTCGATCTAAGGTTTTAGCCCAAAAACACTGATTTTAACTGGTATCTAAAAAGTGATGACGTCATCACGTGATCTATAAACGGAACTCACCCCAGATTTGAGGTTTAAAAAATGTCGGGATTTTGTCCGGCTGTTTCACCAAATTTTGAAAAAAATGTCCGGTTTTTTCATAATACAAATATGATCACCCTAGTCATGACGCATCGAATAAGCCCACTTTTGAGCAAATCGGACATAATTCCCGAAATAACATGTTTGACTTCTAGACATCACTTGAGAAGAAATTTAGCTGACATCCGTTCGCGTCGAATGCGTCCAATTTCGGGGGCGTCCAAATATTGTGAAATTTGATTGCGAAAGTGGGCTTATTCGACGCGTCAGGACTCCACCGTCAACTCTTCTCAGATGACTGACCTCGAATTTTTAACACGTGACCTAGTTATAGCCCCCAAAAGGGATTTCTAAAGTACATAATTTTCAAAAAATCATGAATTTTCACTTTCCTATTTTGTCATGATTTAGAAAACATGTCAAGTTCCCAAAGTATATTCACTAAAAATACGATTTTGCGGAAAAACTAAATTTCAGGACGGTCAAAGTCCATGTTCTCCATTTTTGAACAATGTGACTTTCGAGGTCCATATCTTTAAAACAAATAATTGGAGTATGTTTTTGATACTTTTATTGGATATCCTGGGGTCTACTTAATCTAGTAGAGTTTAGCTTGGTGAGCTGCCACGCCCCAGGAGTTAAAATTAACGTTAGTTTCGAAAAAAGGTCTTTTTCATCTTCTATATTTAGGTGGGGTTAACTGTACGACGCCGTGTAATTTTGAACATTTTGAAATCAGATTCGGTTCCCACTTGATGTGCTAGGGGCCAGTTTTTACACATGTGTCATACCGCATGATCATATTATATTATGTTAACGTACTATGTGAAATTCCGGCCAGCAGCAACCGATAGCAGAAAGCGCCTTCACTAGAGAAGACGACAAAAACGGACGATCCCCATATAAACCAAGAAAAGGTAAGTATTATATATAACCTCATTTATTTTTATTTTGAGTTATTAAGTTTCAGTTAATTAGTTTACTAAATCCTGCTCTGCGGCACGATTTACGAACGAAACATAAAACTTTGCAGTTCAACACTTGAAAAGTGTTTGCTCATCGACTTATGTCTGTGATCTCTATACCGATACCGAAGAAAAGCTTGTGGTGTCGGACGAAATTTTAACCCCTGGCGTTCCCATATCTCGTGAGCCGTTTAACTAACTGAACTACAGAACCCCGTTAAACTAAGCCTACTTCTTCACTCAAGTATCATGGGAAGTATATCTCCAGCACATTTTTGGTCAGGGACCGGTTTTAGACGTGGTTGAATGTTTGACTGAGCCTTGGGGTTAATGGGGATTGAAAATGAAAAAGCGATGGGGATTACAATGTTTACTTGGAGATGGCCAATCCACATCCTTCCACAAATTTCGTCAATTCGGTTCGAAAACTATATTTAACATTAGCTTTTTTCTTTATAATTTCATGCTAATATTTATGGTGCTTAGCGAAATAGCCTTTTACATATGATTATAGACTCCAGCTCAGTTTATTTTTACCAATTTTTACAGCTGAAAAGGTGCAGTTTAAGTAGATGTTTAGCGTTTCCATTGAAGGTCGTATTTTAACTCGTATGCACATTTAAGTGTACATATGACTTATAAGTGGTTTTAGTTTTTATGTTTCTACTTACATATTTGTAATTGTGCTGTCACCTGTAGTTATTTTTGAAGTATCAGTTTGGCTACAATTAAGTCCAGTGGACGTTTACCGGGTTAGCCTTTTGATACTGATAAAAAACAATATAAGTGTATTAATCACAAAGGTTAGTTTTCATTGTATCAATCACAAAGGTTAGTTTCTCCATCCAGTCCAAAAGACAATTGATGATTTTTGGAAATAGCTGAATTGCGTGGCGACTATTTTATTTTCTTGAACGAGGGTTCGGGAACGGAACGTAGTTCAGTTATTTTTTAATGCTTTTAACAAATCAGAACGATCGTAATATAGTGTTATTAAGTAAATTCTGAAGAAATTGTAAATACAGTTCTTATTTTTATAAATAGGAGTCAATCACGTTATATATTTTTCCAGTTTATCCATTTATATAGGATAAATTGTTCCTCCTACGTTTTTTTCCTACTAGATTTACGCAACAGTTCAATATTTTTTTCTTTAACCGTATTATTTTGTTTATGGGTATGATCTATGGTGGACTAGTAGGCATTGGGTGTCAACTTTACTGGTCTTGTTGGAGCTCAAAAAATTAGTTTTCTATGCACCCAATCCTCCATACCAATTCTAGTTCTAATTTCGGCCACACGATCGTTAAATATTACCAAATCGTAAGGACCAATATAGGGTAAATTTACATTTTCTCCATTGAAGATTGTGGTCTGTAGAGTACCACTGAATCGTATATGTTCAGATCTAAAGACGACTCAACAGCATATGTTCAATCTAATATTTCATCTGCACACTCTTGGCATATTTTTAATATGCTGTGAATTTTCTTTAGATTTCGAGCAGCTAGAGGTGCGACAGCACGTGGCAGATTCCCAAAAATTGCCTCATGGGGCGAAATGTTTGTACTTTTATTCGGAGCTAAATTCAATCCGTAAAATACGCAAGCAAAGGATTAAGACCAGTCTTAGCCCATATCCAAGGTCATACAAAATGTAGCATTTTTAAATCTCTTTGTTTGAAAAACAGGTATTCGCTACGTTTTTGACTATGAGCGCCTATGGTGGAAAGAATCCCCATGTTCGAACACTGTGTTTTAAGTTTTGTTGTATAATCTTCGCATAGGCGTGAACATTCATTTATATTTTGGGTATTAAAATATTGTTAGGCGGTGTCGTAAAAACAGCATCGAACAATCATCGAAACATATGTTAACCGAATTTTGCTCGTTTTTGCGGAGTTCTTTGAAATACTTAGGGATTAACTTTGAATGTAATACAAATACATCTATTGGTATTATCAGTAGTAATATTATTATATGATTTACCACCTCAAACGTTAATTATTCGGTTACACTCCTTATCACTGCAAAAGCTGTTAACAATTGCTCTATTACCCCAGGTTTTGCTTGTATTTGTATTAGATCTTAAATTTTGTGTTGGAGTGCTATGATTAACTGATGTAAAAAACTAATCTATTGGTTTACGTTTGAATCTAGTTGTGTTTCCAACTCATGCGGACACGACGAAATTTCCTCCGGCGTTTTCAAGGTCCCTGTCTCGGCCTTCACCTGACTTGCGATAAGGGGGTTGATTCGCGTCATTTATCCATGATTTGCGCTACCAAAAATAAATTTTGAATACCATTTATTGTAGACTTTTTGGCTCGATATTTTTGCTCGCCGCATTTTTAATACCAAGAGTATATTTTAATAAATCGATACATATATTAGATTTCGTTTTAATAGTAGCCATGTATCTTCACCACGCGTCGTTTCCAATTTTCATGGCATTAACTTTGGTAATCTCTTGAAAAACGGGCGTTTTAAGTGAATAGTTATTACAGACGTAATTTTTAAATTCTTTCCATAATAATAAAGGTTTATTAGCTATTTAATATTCTATCAATGACTGATAAACGTCAATTGATCACTTGGTTTTTAAAATAAGTACGATGTCTTTTCATCCGTTCTAATGATTCGATAATATTTTGAATTAATTTCAATGAGCTGTAAAACGAGCACTTTAATATTAATCTAAATTTTAGTTTTGCCCTTTGCGTTGAAAAATGCAAGGCTTTCTTTAGAAGTTTTAATCTTAATCGAAAATTAGCGGGCAGATAATTTTTATACTTTTTTTAGAGATTTAAAAGTTCTTAGTTTCACCAATATAAATGTGAATTAATATTATCTCTTATACGACCGTTATTAGTTTTCGTAAGTTTTGCAGTTCTTTTTTCAATTCTGACACCAATTTGTTAACCTTTTAATACTAACTTTGTAATTCAGCCCAATCTCGAATCTCTCAACCAAATTAAATCAAACAAAGAAAAATATAAAGTTTTCCTTTTAATGATAATAGAAAACATAAGTGTTCTCGGTTCCAAGCCAAGTAGTGGATTTCCAATCTTCATTGTAACCTAGCACCCGATTCCAAATGTCAACAATTGATGATTTTTGGAAATAGTTCAGTTATTTTGCACAGATTTTATAAATTGAATGGTTTTAATAATAATAATATACACAGATTGGCTGATAACAAATCAGAACCTAACAGTCGTAAAATAGGAACGTAATATGAGGAAACATATTTTTATAAATAGCGTTTTATATTTTACTGGTTTATCCATTTACATATAAAATATTAGCACTGTATACCAGGGTGACCTGGTAAAATGTCTCACACCGCGAGACATTTTTCCAACGCAAAAAAATTGATAATCTCTAGTGTATGCTTGGTAAAAAAGAATCTAATAGGTGTTGCTAAACCGGAATATTTCAAAAGTATCTCCACTTGTTGGATAATCTGTAGATCAGCAGGTAGAGGTCGTCATCCCTGAAACACTCAAAAAACATTTCAAGTTACTCGTTTCCGTCATATATGTGCAGTGAATGCCCATCATTTATGAAAAGCGGGACACTTGTCAACAACCTGGACAAAAGGGCGATACCCCAAAAATGTCATAAACAGGGCATCCCGATTTTCCGGGACATCTGGTCACCCTACTGACTAACGCCTTCTAATGGAGCAGAATACAAGGAACCTACGTTTAGCTCTTTCACATGATGGGATCCGATTTGATCCCCTTTTACATCTCTGGGGTACACTGAATTTGCCCATGACCTACATTTAGTAATTACATTGAATTTGCCGACGACCCCATGAGCAACCAAACTGTAACGGTACCATGTTCCCCGCAAAAAACTGACAAATTTTGTTCGCTATCAGCTAATCCCTTAGGATTCTTTTGTTGGTGGGGATTTGTCAATTGCGGGGATGGGCTCTTCGTTTCCACCTCAAGTCAAAACTGAACAATTTCGCCTAGAGGAGAATTGAAGCTTGAATCATGGCGCGTTGAATAAGCCCACTTTCGAGCCAATCCGACATACCGAACATCCGAACATCTTTCAAATCAATCTTTACATTACCAAAAGTGCGTACAATTGATTCTGCTCAAGTTCTGGTAATTTTAAAGTGAAATATTATGAAATTTTAAATTACCATAACTTGGGCAGAATCAATTGTACGCACTTTTGGTAATGTAAAACTTTGATGATGAAGCCAAACCCTATAACATATCAAAATTGTGATTTCATGAAGTATGTCGGATTGGCTCGAAATTGGGTTTATTCTCAAGCTTCAATTCTTCTCAAAGGACCGACTCTAATTCTTAACACGTGACCCAGTTATAGGCCAAAAACGTACAAATTCTCAATAAGTGACAAAATCACGAGTTTTTCACTATTAGATTAAATATGCCGCCGAAACCCGGCCAAGATCCCAGCGTATGTTCACTAAAAATTTGACTAAAAAAACCGTATGTTTGGGGGGGAGTCCAAGTCAACTTAGTCTATTTTTGCAATGTAACTTTCGAGGTCCATAGGTTTAAAACCAATAATCGGAGTACGTTTTCGTTCCTGGGGTCTACTTAATCCAGTGCAATTTAGTTCGTTGAGCTACCATACCACCATGAGTTAAAATTAAGGTTTAAAGAAAGGTCTTTTTCACCGTTTTGTCTTTAGAGGGGGTTAACTGTATGACGCCGTATAATTTCGGATAGTCTGAGAACGGATTCTGAACCGCAAGGAAAAAATCTATGAGACTCAGTAAGTCTACTGACCAATCAGTTGCCCCTAAGACTACGTAGCGGAGGGGGCTAGTTCAGACGGAAGTGTAAAACATTACGCGACTAAAGCATGGGATCGAAAAAATTAACCATCACTATTAAACAGCCTTTATTCTTAACTCGAGAGTACTTATCTAGAATATACAGTTGCTTAGATAGCAGTTAAAATTCTTCTGCGTATTTGGTGCTTAGACTCATTTATTTTACCGATAATCAGAATAATGGATGACCACGAAGTTGTAGCGGGAAGTAATTAACTCCTTCATTCGGTAAAAGTTGTTTCGTTTCAAGGACGAGAGTATTTGGGATGAAAGAATACTCGCAAATATCATTGGTTTAAATCTACTAGAAGCATTTACGGCCGCTGAAGATAGCTTGTAACAAGACGTAGCTCTGATGAACGGAGAACCTATGCAAGTTACACCATTTGACTGACTTATGGAGCGAACCAGACTGATGCTGTCACTGCAAACCAACTTATATTCGTACGAAACGCCATATACACCAATTGATGGTATTAAACAAAGTAACATGACTATTTTTGGCCAGTTTTAAATGATGAATAAAGTATATTGGTGTTAAACGACTGGATGCCAATGTTATTTACTGCACCTAGCTTAGAGCATTAGGACACCGTAAATACAACTAATAAACACGTACACAAGATTAATATGAAAACGCTCGAATGCATTTTATTTATGCTCATAAAAAACAGGACAGATTAGTTTCTAATTTATAATTTCTATTTCCTTGCAAGCGTTCAATAGATACTTAATTGAAATTGAGCTTCTGTTTAACCTTTGGAACTCTTTTGATGTTATCCAATGCGATTCATCCAAGCTTAAGTCGAATTCATTTGTCACATATCCATGGAGAACGTATACTTTAAAAGGACGCAGGAAATATAGAACAGTGCCATAAGCATCAACAATAAGTTAACATATGTGCCAAACAGTTTTTTTTAAATTTGTTTCCTGCTTATCACGTGTGCTTATCCGAATTTTCTAACCAAATTATCCTGATTTTATGTGGGTACCCCAAGATTTTTTGAAACCCCCAAAAATTGGTTTCATAATACCCGTTTCGTTTAGATGAGCGCAATCTACGGCCAAATTTCTGAAAATCGGGACACCGAAAAAAGCCAAAACCGGGGCTTTGTAGGGCAGCAGCCGTTTTAGCGCTTGTCGAATTTGAGCCAAGCTTTAGACAAGACTAAACGTATTATAAGTTTAATCCTAAACATGAAAGTTAACATCCGTAAACCGCCCGAAAAAAAAAGATGTTAATTCAGTCCTTCATGCAGCGCTTTTCCTTTTATCTGGTTGTATAATTTCGACTCGCGGCTTTTCTGTGGATGTTTCTCGATCTGACCTTTTATGATCTCCAGATTGATGATATCTTTTGTCGGACTCCAGCCACTTATTCCGCGAATACTATAACCAGTGAATCTAGAGGAAACTTGATTTTTTAATCGCAGACAATTATTTTGTTTTTCTTGTGACCGTTTTCTCATTGAACTACACAGCTGGGATTCCCGAATTTTCGTTTCGTTGAAAAACTGTTCGGGCTACCCGAACCAAGATTTATATGTTCTAGGTCGACCTTGGTGTCGATCTTTTACGTTGTCTGGGCTATTTTGTCATCGAATGATCAGCTCAGCGCGTCATATTCGTACTCCACTAGGATAAATTCCAAGTCGACTGCCGAACACGAGCACATCTTTGGGATATAGCTTGTAACAGCTTTCTGTCCGTTTCACCAATTTCTCCCACAAAGATATAACGTCATCTCACGATCATCGCTGGTTCCATTCCTCATGAATTATTCTTCTTAGACGTCTGTGGCTCATGGAAATTTGTTACCGCATTTGGATAGCCATCATGTAGTCTCGCTAGTTCTGTCACTGTCACTATATACTCGATCTGTCCTCATCTGGCAACTTAGTGAATTTACATGTTTTCATACTTAATACGTGTTGCCATACTGGCCTGCTGCTCCTAATTATAGGAACCAAACATCTCTCAGAGTACTTGTAGTGTTTCAGCCCGTTCGTTCCAACCATGCCCTCCAAGAATTCAAAGCAGATATAAGAATGGAACGTAAAGTAGAGCATTAGCGATCTTAGGAGTGTTGATTATTTCAGCGAATATTAACTTTTGTTTGTGAAGACATAAATTACGATAAATTGAGAAGAATCAATTGTACACATTTTTCGTAATGTATAACTTTGATCGTGAAGCCAATACAAACCGATATTTTATAAGATGGCTCGAGATATAGAAAAATATTAAGATTCAGGATTAGGATTTTAGTCAAACGATCACGAAAACTAGAGGACACAGACTACGTGCAAGGCATTCGGTTAATTTGGATGGCTGAAAATATTCCCAAATTAAATTGGGCGAACCAATCAAATCTACTTGAAAATCCACGTATGAGATAATATAAGTTCTACGGGATAACAAAGGCTGGACATCGTCGCAAAAATATTTTCAAAAAGGAAAGATATACATAGTACTATCTGATCATAAAAGTGATCTGGAAATGAATCACTGGGAGGCTAAATCGGCCAAATACAATTTCGTGGTACACAAATACGAGTTATGACTATGGCAGGACGAAGAAACATTCAAATTGAAGACCACGCTTAACGATATCTAGGTGTGAACGAATTAACATGTTACCAATGTTTGATGTTGAAATTCGAAATTGGTATCTTAACCAGTGGAGACCCCTTGGGGATGTTTGTCCCACCACACCTCAATTACGCTCTTCTTTCGCAGATATCTGGAGAACGAA
>SCLF01006455.1:0-12933 GCA_004367975.1 Mesochordaeus erythrocephalus
TATAATTATAATATAATTATAATATAATTATAATATAATTATAATATAATTATAATATAATTATAATATAATTAATAATATAATTAATATAATAATATCTGGAGACGTAGACTCGGGTTCGATTCCCAAATTTGTCAGGCCTTTTCAAGGCATATTTCTCATTGCACATAAACCCGTTCCAATTCGCTTCTGTTCGTTAAAGGTGCCCGGCATTGAGTACAACAAAAAAAACGTGTTCCGCCAGGATGTTCGAGAAAAATAACCCCCATTTCAAGTTTATTGTCAGATTCTAAAGACAAAAATTGGACGTAGTTACTTGATTCATGTATTTAGCTCTACTATGAATGGCAGTTTGAGAAATTACAGTGAGCCTGCTACGCGATACAAGTAGAACAATGAAAAAGAAGGAGAAATATCAGGGACGGATTATTTCAAAAAGAAACCGTGCCGTTAGATGCGATCTAAATAGATGAGGAAGAGAAGGGTTTGCCTAAAAAACACGAGTGATATCATTGGTCAACGAAATCTTATGATATCTCCCAGGCACTTTTTCGTTCCGAAACGGACGGCGACCCTGTTTTTTAGCGTTTCTAAAGCCTTAGAGGTGGTTGAATGTTTTATTGAGCCCTTCAACCCTCCCCTAAATTGCACATGGAATTTTTTACAACAATTTTTAGACCCGTAGTACCGCCGGAAGTGACAGCCAAAAATCGGAAATTGTTTATTTTGAATCGTGAATAACACCAAATTATTGGAAGTGACACTTTAAAATTTTTAATTTTTTTACAATTTAAGACAGCTGTGTATTAGATAGGAAAATATCGAACGACATTCCCGCGTACCATTTTATTGCTCTTACTTTAGGGCACCCAACGACCAGAAATTTTGACTGCAAGTGAACGTAAACATTCAAAATTCGAAATTTTTCGTCGAAAATTGATCAATAGTTAAGTTGAGACAGAAAAATAGACCTTATAGTGCCATCTATTCAGCGGCAACCTTGATTGTGTCGATTGCCCATAACTTAAAAAAAAAGTTAAAATTGTCCCTTCCCATTTCGAGATTACAACGATCGCGTTATTATTATAGTGGAAATTGATATATTTTGTTGTTGATTTTGTTACCGTCCGTTTTGGAACGAAACGGTGTACGTGATAAACCTCAAAAAAGGTGCCTGGGAGATAACATTAGCGAAGAAACTATAGTCATTTAGGGAGATTTTCGAAACACATACTTTTCGAAAACTTTTCGAAAAAATCTGTTTAGAAAATTTGACTAAATACGGGTACAGTCGTATTTGACGTGTAACACCTGCAATAATATAGGCACACTATTGCTTCCTAAAACTTCTCTGATCGCATCACCGGTGAAGTGTTATAGCAGTCACAAAGCGGAATTATGATACTTAGATTGACTGCATGAGATCTACTCAATAATTCTACTCATAAGATCAGTCACATGATATGCAAAAGAGGTATTCAATAAGGCATTTTCCTAAATAAAAAGTTTTGAAAAGTCTTTAACACTTTACTAGGCTCAAAAAGAGCAATAATGTAACTAACGGCTTTCGACAACTAACGGCTTTCTCTGACGGACCAGTCGAAAATTTTGACATTGAATAACCCTATATTGGTGATATTAGTTAGTCCATAATTACATTGGCCACATATTTACAAATACCGTGGTGTCGTTTAAATTGGCAGTCGTATTTGTTTTCTCGAGTTGTCTCTCGGGTAAATCCGGGAATATTCTTTAATGAAAGGTTTACCATTAAAACGTTAAACGTTCACCTTGCTAATGGTAAACATTTGATTAAAAACCATTCATGGATTTTCAGGTGAGACGGCTCGATAAAAAAATATACGACTGACAATTTAAACGACACCACGGTAGATGTTTGCTAGTATATGTGGGTTAATTTGGATGGGATGTTTCAATGTCAGTAGTTTTATAATCATATACAATGGGCGCTCCATAAGTAGTGTCAAAAAGCATCGATGATAAATTGGTCATATTCGTCCAAATGTTTAATTTAGACCAAATATAACATTCCTAGTAGCGAGCATACATTCTTTACATTGAAAATATTATAGAAAAGCAATCATTCTAAAAAGTATTTGATAGTAATAACGAGCGAGGCATAGCTAGGCTTATCACTAGCACACTACGCATTTTTAATACGCAAAATGTTGAAATGAAAAATCATATTTTTGATGCACAATCATTAAGAACTACAGAAACAGTCATGTGAATCGGCTCGAAAACTAAAGCGTAGTTTCACATGATTGAAGCGACCCGGTTTAAATACCTGCTCTCTCCACTATCTCTCCTTCTATGCGTCTGGAGTTAACTCCTGCTGTGCTAAAAAACGCAAAATGATTGACAATGCTGAAAGAACCGATCACTAACGAGTATAGTGATTAAATATCTAAAACTATTCTCTTTGTTAAAATTTATCAGACAAAAGGGGATGAATATGAATATAATATATTTGCGTCACGAAAGAATATTATATAAATCAATGCAACAAATCACTGAATTCTATAATTGTCAAAAGATAATTTGAGAAAAAGCTATCAGAAAATGGGAACCAATAGAAAATTAAGCTGTGTGCTGGGCGCGGGCTTGAAAATTTTGACCGGCCGCGGGCGCGGGCTGGGCGCGGGCTACACTAACCCAGCCCGTTTCCTACACGCGGGCTACACTAACCCAGCCCGTTTCCTACACTGGTTGCTAGTACCGTTCACAAAAAGGGGATTTTAAGATATAGCTCGGCTGAACCAATCACAAACAGATTAGATGTTAAAATAAATACGGGTAGAACCCGGTGATTGATAAGCGAAGTTATTTTGGAGGGGTGTTTTTCGCAAAATTGGCAATTTTTTCAAGAAAACAGGGAATGTCATTTATTGAGGCTTAGAACACACATAACGACCAAATCCGACTCCAAAAAAAATGCTAAAATTGGCGTATCTAAAAATTGGAGTCGGAGAAGTCGATTGTTTAGAGTGTTTACTTTAGGTTATATTAGATATCCCCAATACTAATAATAATGGAAAACTTAGAGGACGTATGTTCTTTACATATTAAAAATTCATTCTAAAATGTCATTCTAAGAAGTATTTAGTAGTAATAACAGGAGGAGCATATTTTTTGAACATGAACAAAAGTACTATAAAGTCACCTACAAAGTATTTGGTGGTAATACTAGGTGATATGGTAGGCTTGAAATGCGCTGGTTGGATTTTTTTTAAATATTTTATTTGAACAATTTGATTATTCATTAATCGTTTTTTTTTAACTCGAATATTATCAATTGCACATAGGGAAACGTCTAAATCTAAAAAAAAATTCAAGGACCAAAGCTTGGAGGGTCGTTATTCCATACATTATATATTCATAAATATATTTGCAACTTAGGGCGCAGCCACCGAATATTGAGTCCAATCAGACAGTGGGGGTTAAATTTTGGGCTGTAAAATTTATATACAACCTATAAATGTGGTCATATATTATGTTACGCAACGTTATTTTACTGTGTAAGAGCGTCGGTGATGACATTAAGCAGTCTTCGCCGTTGAATAATAACATTAAGACGGAGGACGTCGCCCCTATTAAATCTTCTGCCAACAATGTCTTCGTTTGATGGTTCTTCACCATCCATGTAACCATCCATATCATCAAATAAACCGAATTGTGACGGTGTGTCTAGAAGTAGAATAAATATCAATGCGGCAGGATATTTTTTTGACACTATTTTGTGGCACTATTTTTTTGTGGCACTATTATTTTGTGGCACTATTTTTTTGTGGCACTATTATTTTGTGGCACTATTTTTTGACACTATTTTCCAAAAATGAAATCTAGAAATAAATGCAACATTTTTTGTGGCGAATCCAAAAACGGTATTCAGAAATAAATGCAACATTTTTAGGTGGAAGAGTTTTTTTATTGGTACACTTTTTATGACGAATCTAATAATGATATCTAGAATAAATCCAAGATTTTTATGGAATCGGGTGAGTTTTCTTATTGGTGCACTTTTATGGCCACGTTTTTTTATGAATGCATGTAAGTGTGGTGTGGTTGCCTCAAAACCGATTCTGATTGGTCAAGTTGATTCCTCAAGTGAGTAGAAGTTTAGCGACATTTTAAAATATTTGAACACTCACAATAGCAGCCGACAATAACGACAATTTAAAGGTATGAATTAAGTTATTATGTATTAAATAATCAAAAGAGGTAATTGAATGATTCGGCAACTTCGTCCAGGAATTAATTGTAGATTCGGGTTCCACACGTTAATGTATATATCGTTGGAAGACAACTGACAACTAAGTGATCAGCGATATAAAAGGATTTTACCGATCTTGGGCACAGACTATGCCATTTTCGATCTAATGTTTTAGCTCTAAAAATAATTCAAATATTCTGCTAAATCAATTAAACGGGCCGGTATGAATTCGGCACTTTGGGAGCCGAATTAACACTTGGCCCCAATTAAACGTCTAAAGTAATGTGCCCAAGATAGGTACACACCTTTTATATCGCTGCACACTTTGTTGTCAGTCGTCTTCCCAGACTATACATGCCATAGCCGAACATATGTATTGAAGTGCTGTTCTTAGAAAATCCGCCATCATCCACCCTACATCTCCTGTTTTATGGAGAATTTACAAGCATGATGTACTGCTATTTAAAAACGTTAAACTAAGACACATTTGTGGCCTATAACTGGGTCACGTGTTAAGAATTGTATGAAGCCGTATAACTTCGGATAGTCAGATATGAGGTTTCAAAAATGTCCGGATTTTGTCGATATTTTGTCCGGTTTTTTAACCAACTTTTGAAAAAAAGTTGGTTTTTTGACAATAAAATATGGGGTTACTATAAAAGTGCGTATAATTGTTTCTTCTCAAGTGAGATATTGTGAGATTTTAAATTACCATAACCTGATAAGAATCAATTGTACGCACTTTTGGTAATGTAAAACCTTGATCGTGAAGCCAAACCCTATAACATACGTAATTAATAGTTAAATAAAAAATTAAAAAACTTTTTACTTTTTTCAACTACTATAATTCCGAAGCGTAGGAATGAATTCAAAGACGTTCTAAAGACAAGAATCCCCATTTACTGTCCCGATCGGGAAAATGGGAGGCAGAATGCACTGTGTGCAAAGCTGGAACTTATGTGTCCGTTTCATGTAAGGGTGCGGGTGACCTGAAAGCTCACATGGCCGACATGAGTTGCAACGATAGCGGACTTCCTTGTTAGACCTTCAAAAATGGAAGATACTGTGAATGCAACGGAGGGCGCATTCGCATTTCATACTGTCAAACACCACATAAGTTACAGGTCAATGTACTGCACTAGTGCTTTGCTCAAACAGCCCAATAGTGTTATAGCGCCCCACACTGTTGAAGTCCCGCATGAAGCACTGAAAGGTATCCAAACCTGCGGTGTTTCTACAGATGGGATAACAACGGGGCCGTGAAAATATTCCCAATCATAATCCATTACTTTGACTGGAAGAAGGATGATGTTCAAACAAAACTAATAGAGCTTAAAGACACACCTAATGAGACGGCAAAAACTATCTCAAAATACCTCACTGAAACATTGGCAAAACACAATTTGTCTGAAAAATGTACTGCATTTACTGGCGACAACTGCAACACAAATATTGGAGGAATCCGACGTGATGAATGGGGAACGAATGTGTTTGCAAATTTGAAGAGGCTGCTGCAGAACAAGAATCTGATCGGTGTGGGTTGACCAGCACACATATTGAATAATTGTGTTCATCATGGGACTTTCTCCCTGATGCAGAGCCAGTGGACCAAGGAGAGGAATAAGTCACTAAAGGCGATTCTATTAGTCGTGCAAAGACTTTCATGCTTATTTTTGGGAAACAAAAAAATGCTGGGAAAGATCAGCTCTGGAACAAAATATGGACGGGTAAAGAAAGGACAATGAAATACGATCTACTGAAATATGTAAGCAGAAACTAACCGCAAACGGCTTTGTTATTATTACTTTATATTTAAGGCGTATAACCTTAGACGACTGGCAATGGACAACAAAATACTATATATGGAGCTGAACCAATCATTTACAGAGTTTGTCTATAGACACGTTTGCTGCTTCCCGGTTAAATTTCATTAATCGCTATTTAGTAGCATGCTTATAAGGCTACAAAATTACCGTTCTACCTCTACCACACTGAATAAAATTGAATACTATATATGGGTGTTAATTTCCGTCAGAATGATAGCGGGTTTTATAAATGGAACATTTGTTGAACCTTGTACACATGTGTCCAGAGGTGTCCTACCCCCCCCCCCTAAAAGATGCAGACTAGTGGTTAACCAGACTTTTTCTTGCGGTTCGGAATCTGTTTTCAGAATGTCCACAATTGTACTCTTTTACAGTTAACTCACAAAAACCGCTAAAAGGCCAAAAAGACCTTTTTAAACGTTAATTTTAACTCATGGGGGCACGGTAGCTCAGCGAACTAAATCGTGGTAGATTAATTAGGCCCCTGGGAATCCAATAAAAGTGCCTGGGCATCCAATCGAAAACATACTGCGATTACCTTATTTAATGCTACCTTTATCAAGAATTTTCAATATATGTTTCTCATACAGCCTTATACCAACAAAAGCTACAAATGTATGGGGACAAACCCACAATATATTTACCGGAATCTGTGTCAGTATCAGAAATTTCAAATTCTGAAACAAGAAAATCGAATTCAGCAATGGCTTGAATTAGTTGTCCTCGCGAGAGTTCCTGATTCTTCTCATTTTTCAAATTAATTTTGTCTGGTATAATTGACAATTGACCTTCTTTGTATTGCTGAATTATAAATTTTCTAATTATTACCATTTTGGAATAAACTATAAATCAAACATGTTCTGCAATAGTGGGCGAAAACAATCTCTAGTAATAAAATAGTAGTGGAAAAGGTGCAAATCTATAGTAATATGGCTATTTTGATTATTCATTTGATAAAATGAGACACCTGGGACACAGAACTGCCACGAAATGAAGAAACGATTAAGTCAACGCAAAAATCGAACTCGACGATTATGACCTGTAAATAACTCTAAGATTCGTTGGCGAAATCTGAACCACTGGCTCATGAATCGAAGTTAAAGATTCGATATATTTTAGAATCCATTTCAAACGTATACCCTTATCGTACCTGTTTTGGGTCTTCGTGAAATTCATTACTCCATCCCAAGTTTTGATCGCATTTGATGCAGGAAACGTCTCGAACCTTTACGAATACTAATAAAGATGATTATTTAAACAAAATACCATTTTGCTCGGGGTTCGTCTGCTGTCATGCTTCCAGTATTGCCGCTTTATCCTGACATTAACGAAATGTTTTACAAGATAAATTCTACGCCCATTTTCGATTGAAATGTTGTCAACAGTGGCATCAGCTTAATATGTTATTGATTAATATGCCGTGTATCCTATTTTCTGAGGTAGACTCAATATATCAGAGTAGTTCGGTTTGTTATAAGTTGTCCCATATAAGTGTGTTTAGGAGACAGTTAAAATATAGTTCAAACACGATAATATATATATTCAATACTGCTAAATATATAGGTGGGACAAGTAAATATATTATATTTTACTACTCACCAGGATTTCGCAAATTAATTTAGCGATACAGCAGTGAATATGTATTATTATATATGATCATATAACTAGTAAGGTAAGTGGCATGATTTAATAACATGATTTAACAATGTTAACACGTTAATAGTTAAACCAATTAATGGAACCCATGATTAACCTACAATTGAATATATATATATATTTAGCGTGTTTGAAATATATTTGTATTCTCCTACACACACTATTTGGGAAAACTTATAACAAATCGAAGCGGTATATTGAGTCTACCTCTATAAATAGTATATATATAACTATAAATATTACCTATTGGGCAGTCACATTCTTTACACGCGAAATATCGTTCGCCATTTGGGTGAGCGATAAACAAAACGCCCATAATCTATAATTAAACATCTTTTTAAATAAATTAAATAATCGAATCTTAACCGTTTCGGTCATACTCAAGTATACAGCACGCCACGGGAAAACAACGTATGCTTAGTATTGCTGTTCAAATTAAATTTTCTATTGTCATTTGTTTCTTGTACACCCCTGTCAAAAGTGAAAAAGACCTTTTTTTAAATGTTAATTTTAACTCGTGGTGGTACGTAAGATTAAGTAAACACCATGGCACATTTTTTACTTCTGGTGGCTATAACTACATAACGGGTTATAATTTCGTAGTTGATAACTTGCGAAGAAATGTAGCTGACATCCATGCGCGTCGAATAAGTCCAATTTCGGGGTAAATTGGACATCTTTAAATATTGTGAAATCTTATGGCAATTAGAATACAAAAAGGTGATTTCGGGAAGTATGTCCGATTGGCTCGAAAGTGAGCTTATTCTACGCGCCATGACTCCACCTTAAATTCTTCTCAAAGGATAGACTCTGAATTCTTAACACGTGACGTAGTTGTCGTCCAAAAATTTGTTATGATTTCAAAAACATGGCACGATCCCAAAGTATATTCACTAAAAAGTCGACTCGATACAAGTGCATAAGAACTAAAGTTTAGGACGGTCAAAATCAATTTTGTCCATTTTCGACAAAGTGACTTTATAAAAAAATTGGAGCTTTTATTGGATGCCCGGGGGTCTATTTAGTACAATTTAGATCGGTGAGCTTCCATACTATAAGACGCCATGTAATTTTGGATATTCTGGGTACAGATTCCGAACCGCAAGAAATTGATTTTAGCGTGGAGAAACTTGTTTGAGTTGAGTCGCAAATTAATTGTTTTGCTGTTTGATATTCCTAAATAGGCAACCCTAAAATTCACTTACATCACTAGAGCAAGCTGAATAAAAATCGTCTCAAAAGTTTCACATTACTTCCAAACTAGATATGCAGCAGAATATTTATCATCAGGCTATTTGTAATTGAACTTTGGCGTTTCAAGGTTTTCTAAATATCACTCTTATTTTGCACAAAAATAAACGAGATTGAATAACAGCCCTTGTACTGATGTTCATGGAAAGCGTAACAATGGAGACGTACAAAACCAAGATTTCTTTGTAGGGATACTTAACTATCCTGTAAAAATAATCGAAAACGCTTCGGAAACACTGACATTCTGTGGCAGCGAGAATGTGTACTAATATATATCGACCGTCTGTGTCCCATGGACATCATGTTAAAACTACATGACCGTACTGTACCGATAGAATGAAATATACTGTTTATGACAGTTTATTACACGGCCTATAAGCCACTAGTTTTACTATTAAAACTCCAAATCACTATTAGGATGATTTTGTATCATTTGTAATTCGCTCATTTCATTGGATGGAGTTATTTAAAATCTACAAAATTAATATAAAATTCACACACAAAATATCATTAAAAATTTTTTGACTGAAATCACGAATACATTTTCTATAATCAATTTAAAATTCTAACTTCTGTGGGATGACATCAAAAACTTGCCATTTTTGTGCTAAAAAACCTCAGTGCTCCAGATTTCTACAAGATGTTATATGGAATATAGGGATTGGTATTAATTAAAAAAATCAAAACAACCCTTCTATTATCATATTTGGGCTTTCGTTCGATATTTTCACAAATAGTTAAATTTGTGTCAAAAATAGACAAATACGATAGGTTAGTACATATAACTTGTATAGAACGCGGCAAATATGGCATTCAAACCGTTGCACTTCGGCATGTTTGGACATCTCACAACAAATTAAAAGAGCCAAAATTCGAATAATCGAATCATATCTAAATAAACACTTTTACTTAGAATTTAGAGATCAATTTTCTCGTAGCGACGCAGAAAAATTACAAATATAATATGTTTACTTCTGGGGTGGATAATAGGCACAGCACCAGTTACAGAAAGTTTAACTCGGATCGTTCGAGAACAAATTATTTTCACGCAAATACTTTTCATCCAGTGAACTGCTCTGGTATGGCAAGTTCACTACGGACAATAGTCTGAGTCACATTGGCAGCCACGTCGAAAAGCTATGTTTCATATAGGAAAAGGCATACATGGAGGCGGTAGTAGTCCAAATAAGTCCGATAACATTAAAGACTAATCAGAAAACAAAACGAATATTATTGAGCCCTACAACAGAATATGCTATTCCGCTTCGTACGGACAATGTCCTAACACTGCAGGATAAACCATCGGAACCTAATAACTGCTACGTCTCTCGTACACGAACACTAAACAAGGTCCACGTGGGATCATCGTTAGATGTATTAGCGCGATACAACGGTAATATTCGCATACAGGTAATTAATACAACAACGGAACAGGTCGTTAAAAAGGGCTATTTTATTTTCGAGCTGCTGGAAGTAACCGACATCAATCAATAACTCCGGTAACTTACCGAATCATAGCCGACTAAAGGAAGTTCTAAATGACATGGTAGCTGATAAAAATACCTCGATACTTTACCAACTTACACATCAGGCGGCCTGACGATGACTTATAAATTTGAAGTCACTACGAGTAACCACAGCCCAGTAGCAGCCTAATCATACCGAACACCGGAAATGAAAAGGATTATTCAGAAGCATCTGGATCGGGGTATCATGGAGGAAATTTCGCCACTATGGTCCGCTCCAGGATTCTTACCGTTTGTTGGTAGATTGTCGCAAGCTCAACAATGTGAGGAATTTGACTGTTATCCCTTACCAAGGATACGCTAGTCGCTAAACAAATGATCGAAATAATTATAGATCCGGTCCGCAGACCTCATGAGTGGCTTCCGTCAGATAGAGTGTAGTGAAGACGCATAAAAGAAACTGGCTGTAACAACAGAGCACGGACAACTCACATTCGCCCGTATGCCAATGGGGCCAAAGAAGAGGACACTCTGCTTTCAACGAGTAATATACAACATGGGTTACATATCAAAGCTAGTAAAGGACACGCCCGGACAACCAAAATTGAAATCGCGGGATACACGATAGAAAAATGAACTTTGAACGTAAGGTCGAGCTGTTAAGCCTACGCACATCAGTTTAAGCCCAAAAGCTTTCTGGTTATCTTATCATATGGGCTTTATTCCGAACTTTCCGGCCATAGTAGGAACAATAAACGCGACATATCGCAACATAAATAGATTTCTGATTTCGAATACGATGACGAACTTGTATGATCAGGAAAAATGGTAATCTCGGACGCCCTATCCCGAATATCAGGAGGAGTGTTCAACGTTATAACAAGAACCCGAAGGTACGAATTGATTGCTTTATATCACCAGAATGGGCATACGAATGCCGCAGACACGGCTAAAGACTTGAAGAAAATTAAAAACCAAATATTCATACACGACCATATCATAACCTAGCAGTCGACCTTATCAGTCCATTTATCATAACCAAAATATACAATCGGTACCTCGACATTTTTGTAAACGGATATGGGTTCTGGTTCCAGAAGTAGTCATACTGTCGTGTCCGGAATCCCCAAGTCAGCTTATCACAGATAATAGGACATACTTCCCGAAATCGCATTATTTATAGCCTATTTGACACGTCATTACTCTAGCATCATTTATTCTAAAAAGATCGACCCCGTATTTAACACGTGACCTATTTATAACCCAAAAATAGGATTTGGAAAGTGCAAATTTTCAAAAAATATTACTCGAAACAACTGCGGAAAAACTAAAGTTTAGGGCGCTCAAAATCAACTTTATCAATTTTGTACAATGTGAATTTCGAGGACCATAAATTTAAAACAGATCAGAGTATACTTTGGATACCTTTATTGGTTGCTCAGGGGTCTAGTTAATCTCGAACAATTTAGATCGGTCAGCTATCATGCCCACACGAAAAAATATTTACATTTTCGAAATAACGTGTTTTTGACGTCTTGTGTTTAGGGAGGTTAACTATACGACGTAGTATACAATTGCATATTCCTATAACAGATTCGGAACCGCAAGGAAAAACTCTATAACATACAAAACTCATTACTACATCATCATTTCTTCCGAAAGGATCGACCCCAAATTCTTAACACTACTTTATCCGAATCTTGATATTTCTCTCTTCCATTATCAATTTGAAAATTCTAAAAACGTTTCGTGTAGAGCAAGATAGCTCGCTTGCAATCTGGGTGACTGGAAAATACGCAGTTTTTCCGCTATATTTTGTCACTTTGCTCTAAAAATGTTAAAAATGGTTCACAATTTCAGATTTGTAATTGAATCGATAGTCGAGTTATCAGAGTCCACACAACTTATTATTCTTAGAGCTATGGCATTCATAAAAAGTACGACAGATTAAAAAGATCACCCTCTATAACATATTATTAATTATGTGCTCTAGCGATAAGACTACGTAACAATTTTAATAAAATGCAATAATGGCTGAGAAAATCGCATTTAAAGATAAACATCACTTTGTACAGCTCTCTGCTATGAAGTGCTTGCACGATAATTGTAATATAATGTAATGTTTCTCTTGGGGTACTCTCTCAAGGGTTGAAGCTATTGTACTAAACCAAAAGAGACATTTTAATAGGTAATGGATAAATATTTAATCATTCAAAATTTCCCTAAGATATGTATGATTTGTATGATTTTCGCATTTAGACGATTTCATTTTAAACTTACGGATTGGTTAACCAGTGGAGACCCCGAGCAAAATATCCTGTGGAGACGATTTAGGGACAAAAGTCCACCCGCTCTTCTTTTCCATATCAATTCAAAATTTTCCGTTGAATATTTGAACGACGGCCTACCGGTAAAGTATCAAAAATCGGAATGTAACGGGTTATCACGTGAAATTTCATTCAAATAATATTTTCTCGGTCAAATATATGGCTAGAAGTAC
>SCLF01006566.1:0-12927 GCA_004367975.1 Mesochordaeus erythrocephalus
GGTATAAACGACACAATCTATGTTAACTACGACCTATAATTTCTGCGCTCCATTTCTGTCCATCACTAACTTATGTACACGTATTATTTACGAAAGTTTCTTTGAACTAGTTGATAAGACCATAATTTAAGCGTCAAATAAAATTGATTATCGGCATCAATAGCAGCCATATTTCGACTCCGTGAATATGGTATCATTAGACAAGTATCAGTTAACTTGTATCATTATCAGGTCTAACCACTACACAGGGGACCAGTTTGAAGGAAATGGGATATATAGCGGTTGTCAGGACTGAGATAACTTACATACCAGGAATGCAATCACGAGAATTATAGAATATCCATGATGAGGAAGAGAATCGGGATATGCGAGACGGTTGATATACAGGTTCATTCTCCTGGGTGGATAGCACGATGGAGGTCGGGTACAGGTAAGTTTTATAGAGTCTTATAGATTTTTTCCTACTAAAGACAACGTGAAAAAACATTAATTCTAACTCCTGGGGCATGGTAGCTGCCCGAACTAAATCGTGCTAGATTGACAAGGCCACTGGGCATTCAATACAAGCATGGACAACATACTCCGTTTTTGGGCTATAACTAGGTCACATATTAAGAATTTGGGGTCGGTCCTTTGAGAAGCTGGACTCATGACGCGCCGAATAAGCCAACGTTCGAGCCAATCGGACATACTTCGTAAAATCACATTTGTGTGTGTAAGGCGCCTAGTTAATCTAGCACTATTTAATTCTTTCACGTTCTCTCTTCAGGGGGTTAACTATACGACGCTGTATAATTTTGTATATTCTGAGCACAAATTCGGAACCTCAAGAAAAAGCTCTATCTAGTAAGACTCGTTAAGCTATAAGTTGCTGACGAGACCCCCGGGGCGGGTTTGACACCTGTGTCAGACTTTGTTCATGCCGACAGTGCATAAACTAGTAATTATAAAATACGGAATTCAGTTAACATCTTGGTAATGAAATGAGGGAAGATGCATGTAACCATGAATTGAATAAATGACCAGTTATACCATATGCCAAGACGATTATGATTGAAGTCGACAAGCTGTCTGATGATAAAATGATGGAATACTACAGGTGTTTACTATATATCCAGCACGAGAATTTAGACCATTTAGACCACCTAATCAATATTTTCATTGTAGACCTAAACATGTATTACTAAAATAATTCAAAGATACTTTGTAAATTCCTGATCAATAAAAATTGATTTAACTCTCAACTGACCCCTTCCATAGGGGGTCTAGTCCGCAACTGATCGGTTAACGAGACTTAAGGGGTCTATTAGAGTTTTTCCATGCGGTTCCGAATCTGTTTCCAGAATGACCAAAATTATACGGCGTCGTGCAGTTAACCCCCTCTTAAGACAAAACCTGAGTCGAATATAGTTGACTTTGACCGGCCTGAAATATAGTTTTAACGCAGTTGTTTCTAGTCGATTTTTTAGTGAAAACACCTTACGATCTTGGCACGTTTCCTAAATCATAATAAAGTCGAAAAGTTGATTTTATCACTTTTTGAAATTTCGTACCTTTATGGGCCCATTTTTTGGCCTATAACTGGGTCACGTGTTAAGAATTTGGGGTCGGTCCTTTGAGAAAAATTGAAGCTTGAGTCATGACACCTTCGAACCAATCCGATATACTTCATATGTATACGTCATAAATCTCACGATCGCGCCCGTTCTTATTTCGAATTGCACGTACAATTTACACCTAGAAGAACTAAGCAGCGAAATACAAATCTTCTGAAATAATTGATAATCGATAAATCAAGTTTACGGGAGAATACCTGGACAGAGCTCGTATTTTGTTTATCCGCTTAACTATGATTTCACTATTAACTATGATTTCATTAGCGGTAAAAATTTCTGATCGGTAGGTGCCCTAGAATATGTGCACTAAAATTCTAGCCGGGAATGCTGGTCGCTTGCCTATCTAATGCACATCTCCCTGTCTCGGGAAAATTTGGTGTGATTTACGATTCAAAATAACCAACTTCAGGTTTTCAGCTATCACTTCCGGCAGTACTTCCGGTCAATTTAAGGGGGTTCAGTATGGGTCAATCAGCCAATCAAGAACGTTTAAGACCTTAAAACTCTAAAAACAGGCTCCGTGGTGAAAAAGAACCAAACTGGTACCTGATAGCCGAATTTGGCTACGTTGCCAGTGGTTATGCGTTGACTAGTTCAATTAGAAACGTTGCCACTTCAAAAGCTGTAAATCATATGTACCAATTTCAAGCATACAGTTCATGAAAGTAATACAGATGGAGAACACGTTTGATCTTATCACGTATTTTGTTCGTATTAAAGAAAGACCTCAGCGGAATGCGTGCGGAGCGCAATATACATATGTTTCCTCATCCTTCAAGTCTAGGTTTACAACATTTTGAACTGTTGTCATTAAACGGTACACCATCAATTCTAGATGTTTTCTGATAGATATCCTATTTTTAACCGGCCCGTAAATCTTGATGTTTGGCGCTATTGAGTACAAAGTGGGGGTTGGACAAGAATGAGAGCGATATTTATCTATGGAAGACGACCGACAACTAAATGGTATTCGATATAGGAGCTATAATGGGGTCGCCCCATCAACTATTATGAGTCATCTCCCCCGAATCAACTTACAATAATCATGCGAGTAAAAATAACGGCTAATCGTTTGTTTTTTGTTTTCAAGAGAAGCATAAATTTCACTCGTGAGAAACTTCTAACGAATAAAGACTATGAACTTCTCGATATAATGGTTTGTTTATGTTCAAACTATGTCCTTGGACCTTGTCACAATAGTAGTTTAACTCCAAAAACTTTGATTCTAATGAAGTAAAAAAATCTTCTGTTAGACTATTTAAATATGTCATATAATGTGGTACAAACCTTTTGTATCGAATACCATTTAGTTGTCGGTAGTCTTTCATGGATAAATATCGCTCTCATTCTTGTCGAACCTCCACCTTGTGCTCAATAGCGCCAAACATCAAGATTTACAGGTCGGTTGTAAATAGGATATGAACAATAGGTCCTAGGATTAAATACAAAAAGTGTATCACGGTAAAATGCCCAGTTGCTGCTAGTTACCTTTTAATTTAACAATTATTCTTGGTCTATATCCCAAAGGGTATCGAACATCCCTTTTGACTTTCCGCGAGAGGCAGCAGTACAGAAACAGACGCTTACTCAGACTGCTGTAGGAAGAGGAAAATAATTTATTTATATATAAATATATATATTTATTTATATATTTATCGGACTTTGCCGTAACCCAAGTAGATATTTTCAAAAGAGAAATACCATTAGATCGCTAAGGATTTAATCATGCAAAAGTTTAAGCCAATTCCGCGTATGGAATAGGGATCACGTGACGGCGGAGTACAAGAGACGTAATTGACCTTGAGTACTAACTCTCGGACACCAATAAGGTCAATTGCTTTTTATACATGATGGTAGTGATGAGTAGCTGAGAATTAGAAGTTTTCATACGCACAATCTTAGGATTAGCCAATGTAACCGTTTATTTTTATATTTGGAAACTTTAGAAATACTTCCATACAGTAGATGTACAGATGCGTAGTTAGGGTATTTAGTATGGACTAGATGCAATAGCATTGATGATAGAAATTTCGTATTATTCGGACCCAAAGAAATATTAATTCATTTCGACTACTGACACGCAGGACAGGCTGATGGTGCTGAAACTGAATACAGACATGATGGAACCAGGAAAATCGAAAAACAGCACTTTTTGAATATTTTGTAATTGTAACACATATATTATAATAGTGTATAAACATCTACATTTATTTATATCAAGGCACAGTTGTAAACTGTGCTAAAACAAGCCACTGCTAAAAATTCAAGTCAAAAATTTTGAATTCTTCTAAAAATTCAAAATTTAAATTTTGACACATTTTAGAGCGTGTCTAAATCCAATTGTGACTGAAATCTAGGTATAAAAGATGGATTATGCCGAAAATGAATGAACCAATAGAAAAGAACTAGGTGTTTCATAGAAAACCTCGGGTGTACAAACTGAACACCAAGGTACAATATTACGGAAATCCCTTTTTGAGAATCGGAAGGAAAGTATAACCGTATAAAATATTAATATGTCCACTAAATAAGAAACGAGCGTAAAAGGGGTTGAGAAAGAGCAATTAGGGCGAAATAAATTTAAACTTCATTAAAACAAATTTCATCTGCAAAAACACGTTAAATTAAGAAGGGCAGTGAAACGAAAAAAGTGAACCCATCACAAGTGAAACCCATCACAGGAAGGTGTTATATCATGTAGTGCCCAGGAATTTCATGGGAATATAAATATGACCGTAAGGGGCATAAAATCTAATTAAATATTTACCATAATACCGAATATTGAAAAAAAAAATGTTGAATAAAAATGATCGACAAATAATCTATATTATACAATCAGAAGCAGCAGTGCGAAGTACAAACACCGAGTTTAAGTGTAAGTCATATTCGATTGGAGTCCTCCTCAATCATTGGTAATCAACAACCGCGAAGACAAGGAAGAATGGTAAAAAGTGCCAATTAACGGTTTTAAGTAGTAAGCAAGCAACGGTGGTGGTCATTAGGGATACAAGTGGCGCAGGTTATTAACCCGGATACAACAAACCGAGAAAGGGTCAACAAAATGGCGGGTGAGCCTTTTGTAATTCGTATGATTTTTACGAGGAGATCAAAGATTTGAGGTGGTATAGCGGTGATAGTCAATTCAGCGTTCCAGACCTAAGAGCCATCGCAGGAATGGAGAAGACACTTGCGAAAGCGGAAGATAAAGTGGAGGAGAAATAACGGGTAGCCGCTGAAGAAGCGGGGAATATCACTGAGTCCAACGAAATAGTAAAATACGCCGGGAAAGAAATTGGTGGAGCTGGGGAGTACCTCGATAACACCGAAATGGACAATGGACAATGGAAACAATAGAAACAATGTAAAAGCTGATGGCTATGGAAACGGAGTTCTCAGATTCGATGACAGCATGGAAAAATTGACAACGAAGAGCAATGAGGACAGCAATTAAGAAGCGAGGTTCACTAGTTGCGGGACAATTTAGAAATTCTGACGCCATAAAACAAGACTGCGTAGGAGACCTATTTATCACGGGAAACAATGCATAGGAAGGGAAAAGAGACGCAGGCAAGCATGACGAACGATAGATGGGAGGACCGTAGAAATCGGACAAACGCAGAATAGGGGGATACACGGAGAGTAGGCGGCAATATGCAAAAGATGCGGACGGCGGGTACACAACACGAGCAACTTCTATGGTACGAATAAACAGTGTTTCGTGTGCAAAAAATATGGGCACACTATGTATTCGCATGAATTCGATACCGCAAAAAAATAATTCAAGGTATGATGTAAGACCAAATGATCCCCTCTGCGCAAACCAATAAAACAAGTTTGGTAAAAAAAGTGTGTTTCACAAAGAGCATGCACGGCATCGGCAAAACGTTTGTGAAAATATGGTTTGAAGGCAGAAACTGTTCTATGTTTATAGACAGTCGAAGCGATGTAACCAGCCTTTCACAAAGGTTACTAAGTGAAAAGATTTAGGGGGGTTGAAGAAAACGGAGATACAAATATCAACTTACACCAATGACGCAGTGACGGTGGTGGGCCTACCGGTACCCTTTTATGACGCATGTGGGGACGTAACCTGAAGATTAAAAAAAATCCCATTTCGGCAGATAACCTACACTAAAAATGAAATTACAATCCTACCAAAATACGAGATAATAATAGAAGATACCATAAATAAACCAACCATCTCGGAAACGTTTATGGTTGCAAATGATAGAAGAGATAAATATCTTAGTATTGCAAAGGCCCTCTACCGACAGGGGCAGTGGGAGTTCTTTGCCATACGATTATGTAACGTAACAAACGTTGGCATACAAATTGATAAAGCGCGTCCGCTGTCCAAATTACACTGATGGAGCGTTGAGAATGCACGCAAGAGGAACAGAAGAGAGTCGGTAAAAATGAATAAAGGGGTGGAGTGGAGAAGCATAGGCCGGACAGAAAGCGGCTGGAGATGTTTCGAAACCAAGAAGAAAGTTGGAACGAGGAGGACGACGGAAGAAGACGAGGAGATAAGTCTTATTTCAATATTTTAAGAAACCAGGAAGGGGGGAGAGTACATTAGGAACGGGTTAGGAAGGATTTACCGGGTTAACTAAAATCCTTCCAAACACAGTGAATAATTAAACTAGGCTCGTTAATCTGCTCTCCATGGCGCTAGTGAGCGCCAGAAGAATAGGACCAAACAAGAGAAATATTTCGAAATTTTCATTGATGACGTCAGCGAAATCCGTGACCATTGCCGAATTCAGTATCAAAATTCCGCATCGAACAATTCGACGGAATTGAATGAAACCAGCAAAACTAATAAATGAGGAAATCTGGAAAACTTCGAGGAGATAAGTAAGATAGTTTTCGGGGTTTAAAACAAATTGCAGGAAAGTTGGAACGGGGGCACCCCTAGAGATGAAACATTTTGAGAAGAGAGAAAAAAAAACTGAGAACACGGGAATCGCATCGAGGGAAACCTAGGCCCATGCACTTTGCGGGGAAAATGGAGTAAGATCGAAAAAATGAAGAAAATGCATATGTAGGAAGTAGGAGGTCGGAGGACAAAATATTTTTGAAGACAAATAATATGGAGTTTGGGAAAGCCTCATTCAGTATTTACCACAATAATACCGATTATCCAAATAAAAATGTTGTAAAAAATTAGTTACATTTTGGATAAAAATTACTAAAAAATCGACCATATTATACAATCAGCAGGCGCAAGGCGGACTACAAACTAAATTGTCATAAAATACTAGTAATAACTACAAGATGCTGAAATGCAAGGCGACGTACATAAGAAGCTTGATTGCAAAATTTACATTTCCGATGGCCCTTCACTATTAGGTAAAACACTTTGTAAGGTATCACGGGGTTTCTTCACCGGAAATATCAATTAGAACGACATTTAAAAATGGAATTCACTTTGACAACGCTCAGTATGATAGTGTACTAAATCCAAATTTAGATATTTTGCAACGAGAAATATCGTTAAATCGGAAATGACTTAATCTTTAAGGAATCTTTTGAGAAAATACGAGTGAAACTCGATTGTCAAAATGGTCAGGTGTGGTATCCAGTGACAAAAAACGAAAAGTGGTATCTACTGGTTAAAAAATGTCTCATCCCAAAGGTTTAGTGATCAAACGTTAGGTCCGTTTGCACCACAGTAAGATAAATCTTATCTTAGAGAATAATTTCATCGGTAAGAATTGATGGTAACGACTTAATGATTCGAGAGCTGACGTTTCAATGTCTGTTTTAGGTATCAGCCGGTCACCCTATAATTTAGCTTAACCCGCAAGCTGCACGAATGGTTCTACCCATACGTCTAGATCTATGTTTTCGTGATGTTACTTACGGGTGTAAGGGCTAGTTTGAATAGACAATTTTCGATATATTTACTAACAATTAAGCTGTTTTCGGTAACATTAGGTCATTCTTGACGTTATGGGGTATACTTACTATGGTATTGTATCTACCTACGAACTTATTTTCAATATCCGCCTAGGAAATGTAATAATATTCTGTATAACTATCGACCCCTTTTATCATAATATCTCATATTCTTCCGCTCCTCTTCCTCTACCTCTTTACCAACCATGGGCGTATTCCGCCCACACAAATTTGGGATTGATTTGGTGCCGATTTTCCCTATAACTATCGATCAGAATTCAGTTTTCGGGCTATTACATTATTTAACTCCCAAGGACTAATTTGTGCACATTTGCACGCAGACCTATATTTCTTGAAAATAAGGCTTCAGCTTCCATCCAATCTAGAGCAACAAATTAACAAAACATATTAATTCCTTTGTTGGTTTTGGTGTTACGTACAAATTAGGTAGAAAATGATATTTAAAGATAGCATACACTTTGGCAACTTTCAGTTTGGACGCTACTGTACTAAATCCAAAGGCGAGATTTGAAAGCGATATAATGTATGGTTTTCGAGAAAATGCGAGCGAAAACCTGTTCGCCAAATGAGGTTAAAGTTATGTAATTTGAATGTAATAATTACTCTATATATTATCTTCAGTAGATGAATTATTTTGGCATTCAAAATGAGTCGATAATCCTTTGGTAATGTGATATCACCATTATGCAGTATTTATAGATTTTCCCTTTCGGCTGCCTATTCCGATTAAATAAATTGTCTAGGAATAAGATACGTCTAATGGATTATTGTTCAACTTTAATAGACATATTATTACACTCGGGTCGCAAACGGTGTTCGATTTGAAGAGGCCAATTGCGAGCCCTTAAATTACACGCGCGTTGATATTAGGTGTACGGAATTTAGGTTCTTTCATCGACCGTTGATCAACTGGCTGGTGATCAAATATACGAATGGTAACTAACGGTAAATTCATTCAAATACTTGGGGGCCATTAAAGATTCCGCCTACGACTAGATACTTTTTGCGTCCAGACTGTATATACTGAAATTATAAAAAATACCCATTCTAATAATTCCATTGGTCGGCTGGTCATATAAATGCATTCTAAGCAATACCCACTATCACAACCCTGTCAAAGCTGCACCCCTATGTCTCGTGGCAGCAACTGATAGCCGAGCGAGACTTAGTGAGTCTCATAGAATTTTCTCTCGGGGTTCCAAATCTGTTCTCAGAATATGAAACCTTATACGGCGTCATACAGTTAATCCCCTTAAAGAAAGAAGGTGAAAAATACGTCAATTGTAGATACAGTTGTTTCGAGTAGATACTCTGGTATCTTGGCATGTTTTCTAAGTCATAACAAAATATAAAAGGGAAACATTTTGTGATTTTGTCACGTTTTGAATATTTACACTTTAGAGATCCCATTTTTGGGCTAGGTCACGTGTTAAGAATTCCGGATCGGTCCTTTCAGAATAATTGAAGCTGGCGTAGAATAAGCCCACCTTTGAGTCAATCGGACATACTTCCGGAAATTACATGTTTGACTTCTAGTGGCTATAATTACATAACGGGATAGGAATTAGGGGTCGACCACTTGAGAATAAATGTAGCAAACATTCGTGCACGTCGAATGAGACTAATTTAGGATTTTTCTCGCTAGCTGAAAATCCAGACGGTTTGCAAACTTCAACTGAAATTATCTCCATTTATATTTTATCATTGTTGTGTTATTGTAAAAATAGTGAAACACATAAGCTCGGAGAGGAAGACAAGGAGACATGCGTGTATTTGGTATTAACCGTCAAATACTTAATGAATTGTGATTTATAAAACACATCTGTTGATACACCAGGTACGATATCATTCTTGGCTGTCTATGCATATTTGTTGACTGACAAAATTGTATTTGAATGAAATTTCGCTTTTATCACCGTTATATTATCGCTACTAATACTTTATTGGTAAGAAATATTAATAGAATTTTAACACCATTAAATAGCCAAAATCAACCCTTCCATATTCACGGAAGTTTTTTTGGTTGAGCGTTCTCATAAAATATGCGCAAGGAAATTTTATACGGAGAAACATGAAACTTATCAACGTGCCACTAATCACGTACGAAGTTTTCGAACACATTTCTTCTATTGAAACAAATTCGAACAAAAATGTAATGTGATGCCTGACTAAAAAACAACTTTCTGTGTTTTAACTGCACGTCCGCTGATACATAGGGTCTAAGAATTGTCGAAAATCTGGCTCTGCCGTGTTGTGGCAATATGGTAGCCTGGTATGGTACATAGGTCGCAGCCTAGGATATATAGTTAACCCGCGAGCTGAAATCTGTGCCGATCGGCACACATTTTCGTTACTTGGACCATAACTTCGTTGGCGTGCTGTTACACGGAATTCGCTCTCGAGGACCCCTATAAAACCGCCTCCCCATTTTTAACGTACTTTCAGACCGGAAGTGGAGACTACAAACCGCAAAAAAATTTCGAATCGGGAATCGCACCAAATTTTTGCCAGGGACGACCCCTAGTGGAAAAGTACCTTTACAAAAATTAAGTACCTACAGGTACTTAAGAAATCGCACTTTAACGGACGTATTTTTTTTTTAATTTAAGACAGCTGTTTCTTAATTAGGAATACATCGAAGGGTACTTCTAAACCGAATTTTCTTTCCCATATTTTAGGAAAAAAAACTGGAAAAATACTTCCCCTGCCGATATTTGTCCAGCCTAAAAATTTCAGCGTATATAATGGTACGTAACTCTCAATATTCATACTTAAATTTTTTGAGTAGAAACGAAAAATATTTGGACTTGAAATCAATTAGTGATTAGCCATTTCCTATATTAAAAATTGTTTTCGTTTCGCTTATTGTTCTTACGGCTTACCGATCTTGCTATATATATTACTTAGTGTTGCCTAGCTTCAGTCAATAAACACACTATTCAATTGCTATACTGTTTATTGGTAATATAAGTACACTGTAAATGAAGGACTCACTAGGTAATCTGTAAGTAAATAGAAGTTTAATAATCTATAATATAAATCTGGGTAAGACTAAGTGATCCTATCTCGAAGCTACGAAAGACTGAATAAGATTCCTATAAAACTATTGGTTCTAATAAGACCAAGATAAGACTCTCGTAAGACTGCGGAGTCGTTCCGCCGCTTATATAGTCGTGATTGCATGGCATTTTCTGCATAACGCAGGCCAATAAACGCTAACTATAGATTGTGTGGTTCTGCCCCCGGGTTCAGTTGGCACTAGTCATGTACTACACTTACTTGCTTCTATTAATAAGTGACCGTAAGTGACCGGTTATTAGTGAATGTAGTAATAGGTAAAAATGTCAAAACCACAGAATCTTGTCGTATACCCCTCTATCCATATATGGGGGGGGGCGTTTTTTTGCTAAACAAATATCGCAAAGTATGGAAAGTCACGGTTGAAACATTCTAGATAAGAAGAAGCAACGAATGTCTTAGGTAATTAGCCTATCTCAAGATATTTGTTTGTCTCATTAGGGTGGATAAACACCTAGATTTGCATTCATATGGCCAAGTGATTAAACAATGAATTATGAGCACTTGGCTTGTTCCGCTAAAAAATCAAATATCATGTTTAAGATCATGTATAGGTTTTGGAAACTTGCTGTTTTTTAAATTTTGTTTGGTATAGTGTGGAAACTTTTACTGGAAAAAAATTAAATAAGGAGATTGATTAATACGTGTTTTTAGAACATTCAAGTATTAAACACAAGGCGGATATAAAACGCCGAGTGTTTAATGTCTTGCTTGAGTTCCCGCATTCGTATTTTTTCCTACCCCAATTTGTTTGCTCTTATTGAAGTAAGGTACTTTTCGAATTCGTTAAAAATTACCCAACATTTCTTTGCGACATTGATATTGATTTGTTTCCTGGTGCTGATCAAGTGTCCCTTGTTATCGATGCGTTGATTAATCCAATCGTCTCTCGTCATCGTATGCTTTGGGACGATTCTTAGAGCTTAGGTGTCAACGGAAGTGCAGTTCAAATACCGAATTTTTTTTTAGTTAGGCATCACACCACATTTGTGTGCGAATTTGTTTCAATAGAAGAAATTGGTTCTAAAACATCGTTCGTTATTAGTGGCACGTTGATGAGCTTCACGTTTTCCGCATAAAATTGCCTTGCGCATATTGTATTGAAGCGTTCAACCAAAAAAACTTTCGTGAATATGGAAAGCTTTATTTCCACTGTTAGGTTCACGCGTAAGACAGCTGTATTAACCAGTGGTTACGTCCTGTGGATACCGCAGATAGAAAAAAGGTCCAGTGCTCTTCTTTTCCATCTCAAACCAGGAAGTTATGTTATATGGCTATTTAATGGTGTTAGAATTCTGTTAATATTTCTTACCGATAAAGTAAAAGCGAAATTTCATTCAAATACAATTTTATCAGACAACAAATTTGCATAGACAACCAAGAATGATATCGTACCTGGTGTATTAACAGTCTGCTTTATAAAATACAATTCATTAATTATTTGACAGTCAATACCAAATACACACATTTCTCCTTGTTTATCTCTCTGAGTTTATGTATTTCACATGTATTTCCATATGTGTTTATCGCCCGGCTCTTTGCTCCCTCCTCTTCACCAATCGATAGACGAATTCGAAGAGGCCTTCTGTAAGAGATGAAAAATTTAAATGGAGATAATCTAATAGTTTAATAATAATTTTGGTCTGCCGAATTGGTTATATTGAATGTCGGAATTTAGTTTGTTTGAATGGTATTCGTTCTCGATATATCAGCAAACAAAGCTTTTGGAGCCACTGCTGTATTCACTGGCATCTCCCATCAAATTTTCGATCCAAAACTGACGGCGAACCTGTTTTTAGCGGTTTTAAGACCTTAGATGTGGTTGAATGTTTGATTGACCCATACCGACCTCCACCCTAAACTGCACGTAGAATTTTGTGGAACCATTTTTAAGCCGGAAGTGTCAGCTAACAGTTGGAAGTTGTCTATTTTGAATCGCGAATCAAATCCAATTATTGCAGGCCGAGTCTACGGCCTGCAAGTCTAATTCTTTACTAATGAGCTATCTAAACTTACAACCTAGAGTCACTTCTTAGCGAGTCACTTCTTAGCGAGAACGATTGGTTCGGTCTGTTATAAGTTCTCCAGAAAAACTTGTTCGAGGGACAGTCAATCTATATCCGCTGGCAGAAGAGAGAAAATCAAACTTAACTATTATTAACAGTCACACCGTCAACTTTGGCCACTGCTTTGATCGCCAAGTGCCATTTGTTGGAAAAGAGAATTTACGTTATAATTAGTAACATTTAAGCTGGTTTCGGTCAAATTAGGTCATTCTTGACCTTATAGGGTTTACTAACTGCGGTATTAT
>SCLF01006677.1:0-12924 GCA_004367975.1 Mesochordaeus erythrocephalus
CTCGGAACATTTTGTAACTAACTCGGAACACCCCCAGTTAGTTACAAGTTTTGAAACGAGTTTTCGTAACTAACTGGGGGAGGGACTGTACATAACCAAGAGTCAAAACTGGCTCAAAAGGGTAAATATTGACATATTTATTGTTCATAAGTAATAATTCCGAAACCAAAAAATACAAAACTCGTTCAGAAGATAAAAACCTTATACGAAACCGAACGTATCTAGGCACAAACGATAGAGAAAATATTACACATAGTCTATGGACAAGTGTTAACACAACCAAAATAGTAAACAGTTCCCGGCGAAAACTGTCAAGGTAAATTTTATTAAATTACTAGAATAACTGATAGATTTTTATAGTCAGCAACACTTTTTTACAAGGGTGATAGCGTCCCCACAGATCTTATTTAAATATATATTGATTTTTGTCAGTAGGGATTCGTCAATCTCCGGTACATAAAGATCAAAAATCCAAAAGTGTGATGGGGATTAAGGTGGGTATTGTGGGCATCTATCCGGCGTGGGGACCGATCCCTTTACATCCCCGCGAATGATAATCTACCCCCTTTCGGCAAATACAGCACGAATAATTTTATTAAACACCAAATATTTCAATAAAAATACAAAATTTGTTACATCATTACAACCACTGATTACACGTCTATCAAAAGCCCCCCCCCCCTCGAAGAAGAAAGTGATCGGTTAACGAGACTTATTAAGTAGAATAGAGTTTTTTCTTGGGGTTCCGAATCTGTTTTCAGAATGTCCATAATGATAATCCTTCGTACAGTTAACCGCCAAAAACCCCTATTGTGAAATTTTAAATTACCACAACTAGAGAAGAATCAATTGTACGTACTTTTGGTAATGTAAAACTTTGATCGTGAGCCCAAATCCTATAACATATCTAATTTTAAAGGTATTTAATAGATTTTCCCATAGACCCGTTATAGACCCCAGCTAGGCGAATTTAAGTCAAAAGTGTGATCTCGTGAAGTATGTCTGATTGGCTCGAAAGTGGGCTTATTCGACGCGCCATGGCTCAAGCTTCAATTCTTCTCACAGGACCGATCCCGAATTCTTAACACGTGACCCAGTTATAGGCCAAAAAACGTAAACAATTTCAAAAAGTGACAAAATCACGAATTTTTCAGTTATCGATTTTATTATGATTTAGAAAACATGCCAAGATCGCAAAGTATGTTCACTAAGAATCCGACTCACGTAGAGGGCGTTAACTGTACGAAGGAGTATAATTTTGGACATTCTGAACCGCAAGAAAAAACTCTATTAGACTCACTAAGTCTCACGTGTGATTAGCTCCAAACATTGTAAACACCTGTGATCAAAATGACTGTGAACGTCAGTTTTTTACTAGAGTTAAATCTTTCGGATCTTGGTTAATATGTTATAATTATAATATATTGGAATTTTGTGAGGACTATAAAACTTTCAGTTCAAATAAACGTACATTTTTGGCTAATAGTAATTATTAAGTTAAAACCTACTTTATTTTAGCCGGTATTAGATTAAAAAAGATAGTTTATAACGTTAGGTTTAAAAAAAGCCCTCTACAAACTGAGGCGCTAACAATACCCTCAATATAATTAAATAATACAAATGTTAGATACTTCACACCTCAACCAGGCCTATATATATGAACATAGTCAAACATCCTGGCGTGTAGCATTTTATCTTTCGGGCATAATCGTGACGACTGTACAATTATTATAGATATAAATTTGAATGACGTATATCAAGGATATCAAGAGAGAAATTTACCAATTTTTAGTATATTCACCTCGATTAAATGAAATAATTGACGCTACGAAAGAAAGACACATATATCAGTTGAAGCTAAAAGATTCCCTGTTATCCAATCTGCACTTCGTTAAAGTTGGACAGAAGGAAATTGAAGTTGCCTGGATAAGAGGCAGAATAGATTATTTGAGGTTTATAATTTTGGAACTATAAATGATTAACTGTTGTCTTACCAAATTTAGTGGCGGACTACATTTTGACCAAGACGAACCGTTAGATGAGCTAATGCTACTGAACAACACAACTACTGAACCAAATGAGGCAAGCAATAAAAAGGATATATTCTTCAAAGAGGAGCCAATTGATTTAGAGGAGCCTAAGCCGAAGTCGAGAAGGCTAGAAAAGGAAAAAATTGATTATCAAAATACTATTCCAACTCTGGAGCTTATCAATGATCACCGTAATGATGAACATGAATCCGTATTCATAGATGAGATCAAGCTCACCAGTTTAAAAAAGAATTTACTTGATAATCAGATACAGGTATACTATCTACATACCGAGGGCTGTTAGCAACTGACTATGCGCCTGATTTCCTGCAACAAATCTAAAAATAATAATCGCGCAAAATATACGGATTAGACGTAATATTAATGGTCCCCATACCCTTCATAAACATTATTCTACTTCTTAACGTGGTTTCAAACCGGAAGTGTTACCCAAAAACCAGAAGTGTACGTAATTATCAGTATTAATGAGAGAACTAATTGTAGTGAAACAAAAAAAAATTGAGTCAAATCGAATATCATGAAAAAGCTTCTAGACTGCGTATCGTTTGTTACAGATATAAGAGCTTTACATTGTAACTGAGCCTAATACCCTAAATAAGTAACCCCGAATTTGAAGTTAATTCTAGACGAACGAATTCTACACTCATTTATAAAAATATATCCAGGATTCATTCATTTTGTTAACCCATCGAAGTATGGTGCAAGAAGTTGGCCAGGAACTAGTCAAGCGAATCTATTCCCTATTATCTTCGTCCAGGAATTAAGTTCAGATTCGGGTTCTGTATAATAGTAAATGTGTATTAGCATGTATACCAAAGTCATTAATACAGTATAATGTAGTCATTTTTAATTTCTATAAGCAGCCCTATGATAAAAGTAAATTTACTATTATACAGCTAAACAGAATTTCGAAATCCGGCTCGAATTTTAAAATCTTCCAACCCGCTCGCTGCATCCCTGCCTAATAGACCATCGATATGACTAATACGATTTCGTTTACACTATCCACTAGTGAACGTTAAGTTCGTTTGTGATTTTCTAGATAACTATACATTGCATTCCTCTGAAATTTCGCACGAATAAACACTATGCCATGTTCGATCAAATGGTATTTTATTTTCAAAATATCTCCTTGGATATATACCAAAAACGTTGACTTTAATGAAATTCAGATATTCTGCTAAATCATTGAAATATGTAATATAATGTGCCCAAGATAGCTACAAACCTTTTATATCGCTGATCGCTTAGTTGTCAGTCGTCTTCCAAGGCTATATGTCGCTCCCATTCTTGGCCAACCTCCACTTGGTGCTCAATAGAGCCAAAATTAAAATAGTTACCGAGCCATAGCCGAAAATATGTTTTGAAGTGTTTTTGAAAAACATTTCCTACAGGCCTTCTCTAACTAACGGACGGCGATCCTACATTTCACTACTACCCTAAATTGTACATGGAATTTTTTGCAACAAATTTTGGACCTGAAGCGACGGCTAAAAAACCGAAATTGATTACTTTGAATCGCGAGTAATATCAAATAGTTTTCGGTGTAGAAACTATCTACAAAAATACCCAACAGCCAGATAATTTCACCGGAAGTGAACCTAAAAATTGAAAATTAGAAATTTGCCGACGAAAACTTGCTCGATTTATCCGTCGAGCCATAATTTAGCCGACAGAAACGTTAGATTTTTAGGGAATGTGTGCTCTTGCAAACTTTACTTATTATTTTATAAATTTGTCGAGGTCCATAGCTTTAAAAGAAATAACAGCAGTATCTTCGCTATACTTTTATTTTAGGTTATTACTTAGGTGAGCTGCCTTGGCCCCATGTTTTACAAAAAAGGTCTTTTTGGCCTTTTAGCGGTTTTGGGGGGTTAACTGTACGAAAACGTGTAATTTTGGACATTCTGAAAACAGACTCGGAACCGCAAGGTAAAACTCTATTAGATTCACTAAGTCTTGTTAACCGACCAGTTGCGCCATAGACCCCCTAAGGGGGACGTTTAAATAGATGTGTACAAATTAGCTCGTAAATCAGTCGTAAAATACAGATATCATCCGATAAAATGTATCATTTTACACGCGTGGGTTTGGTATGGGATAAGATTCTTGTCTATTGCTATTGGTCGCAAACATATTTTATTATTAAAGTGAGTTTTCATGAATGTCTGAAACGAAGCTTAACGAGGTTGACATGGTTAAACTATTTTTTAGGCGGAATTCATTGGTGGTACATTAATTTGTAATGGTAAAGTGGCAATAAAGCGTTCGCCCAACGGTCAAGTCCAACTAGAAGGAGCGTTATCAGAAGACTATTTTAGAATTAGAAAGTTATTGTACGATCACTACGCTATCATATAAACACTGCCTATCCACGTATCGTGAGAAAACTACCTATACCATTATAAGTTTAGAGATGGTTTTAATATGCTTAGATTAGTTCCTGCTGACATAAAATGGAGAATTCTGCTGAGGACTATTCAACTCTATGCACCGGTTATGCACCGGTTGGTCAGTCCGATCAGAGCCAACGACCTATACTTACACCCTCACCATATTCTGAACAATCAATAAGTGTTATTGATAAGAAAGGAAAATATAAGCGACATCGTCCGGCGCCACTTGATATTGTACCAAATGAAAATCCAGATCAGCGCGTTCCATCATTACCACCAAACTATTCAGATGCCCACCAAGGTAAGCCTGTATATTGGACGCTTTACCGACGTTTCGCTACTGGTTTCGCAAAGGGGGATATCCCATATCTTGTTACAATCAAGGTTGTAAAATCTCAGCTATTGGCGGCCGAGATGACGTGCGTAACATTTTAACTCATTCAGCCATTAACGTTTCACGCAGAGCTCTCTATTATCTTAAAAAAAGCTCTCTTGTATCTTAAAAAAACTAAGAACCTAGAAATATTTAAGTGACTCACCAGAAATGTCCATTTTTTATTATTTAATCCTATACGTGCCATTTTTTTAGTGAGACACCAAAAAGCAAACTAATGCGAATTGAACTAAAATATATAGTTTTTAATCTCTTTAAATTATGTCGAGTGTATATTACTTGGGAATACATCGACTAGCATTTACCAACATAACACATGCAAATGAGTATCTGCGGTGTTGTCCCATTTATGTGTACTCACGCCGATAAACTCTTAAAAGAACATTTCTACGAAGTGTCCAATTAATCAAGAGAAACTTTAAACGGCGTTTCTCATCATTTTATAACTTGAACGCGCTGGGCGGTTGATATCATCCGTAGTGCCAACTAGAAACCGGATGCTTATTTTTAGGTGTATTCAACAAAAAAACTAATCGAGTTGAAATTAATGTTCGACTATTTGTTCAGGAACTTCCCTGTGTTAAAATGTACACGAACTAAAACGACGCATTTGGAGCGTTTCTGGAACGACTCCGAGCAGAGGAGGAAAGATTATGAGGTTGTCACGAACTTCAGCATGAAAATGGACGTCGAACTTGAGGATGTATCTCGGCTGTCGATGAAAGGAAAACCCTAACTAAAACGGTGACCATTTTTATGAGTCACGAGGAACAAGATGCTCGCCAAGAAAGACGAATGTGAGAAGTGCTTGAATACAATGCGAGGAAGGGTACGAATATCAGTTGGCAGAAGCGAAGATGGAATTGCTTATGTTATCAAGTACTGATAAGTATCGGAGGTCAGGATCGCCTACACCTAAGAAATGGTTACTAATTAAGTATCAGTATAGCCGGGGAATGGCAGAGAGGATCGCAAGAGTTAACTACCGACATGGAAGCGGCACCAAGTGACTGTTAATAACAAGCAGGACGTGAGAATTGTATATGATTCCCGGTCGAGTGCACCATCAGCTGCAAGAAAGGGCATTTTTTGACAGTCCTGAAGTTACACAAAAAGGTCGATCCTAAGAGATTCGATCAAGAGAGAACGATATCACTGTGCAAGTAGTAAGTAACAAAGAGGCCGATGGCGGCAGGTGTGTACGGTTGTGCATAGTTAGTGAATATCCCGGTAAGGCTTATCAATACGACAAGAGAGTCGGTCTGGATACAAGGAGGTACGAAAATTGGTATAATAATATCGGTAGATCAATGACCAGATAAAAATGTCAGTGAAATATGTATTTGATATCATATATCTTCAAGAGAAAGTTCGAAGAGATGTACAGGGAATAAGCCACTAAGGGAAATATTCTCAGATCGTATGCGAAAACCTTCGGGCTGGAGGGTTAAATACCGGAGAAAGGAAATGTGACGGTGTTGACAATTCACCCGAGGTAGTGTACGGTAATGGCCCGATCGTACATAACGCGGTACGCCTCGAGACCCGTTATGAGGAGAATAGTGATGCAGTAACGAGTCCTGGCCGAACAGCCCGAAACCATTGCTTAACGAGGCTTTGGGGACTAACGACTAGTGATCGATAACAGGAGTAATAAATCTGTACATCTAGCCCGACCACTACCCTCTGTCGAGAATACCGATCTTGTGGATGAACCTACTAATATACAGGCACAAGATAAATATTAATTCTGGGCAGTGTTTCAATTGACGGATGCGAATGTATCTACGAAACGAACCGGTACACATTCATCGGCTAATGGTGTATATTTGAGGGAACACCCATGTAGTAAACTTGGAAAATTTGGAATAGAATGTAGAAAACTAGGAAATTGGATTAACGCAAGAGAGTGCAAAAATACGTGTCACGAAAATCAAATTACGAAATTTCATGCCACAATTTTCATCGAGCAGCTACGGCGACGGCAACTTTTAGAGGTATAAGTTCCAATGGACTCCGTAAGCAAAGCCTGAAAGACCAGGTGGCGGCCGCAACACTATGACTAGCCAGTCCAGACGTAAATGGACGAATTCATATAGGAAACGGACTCTAGTGATAGGACGATGGAAGGGTGCTTGTATAAATACACAAGGAAGATGACATCGACGGAGAAAACACCGTGAAAACAGGGAAATAAAAGTATTAATCGGGACATAGCAGCCGATAATACAATTAAACTTACATAGTCATCCTTGAGATGACCGATGTAAGACTTTCACTAGTGATCAAAATCCGTGATCTAAAAAGCCCCAAATATCTTCCAATAACACCAGGGGCAACGCAAAAGAAGAGCTTTTTTTAAAGAAGATGAAAGCTTTATAGTATATCAGCATATATTACTATCAATTAACAAGTCATAAATACAATTATATATTTGTATGTTCTTTTTAAATTTACCTCCGGTTCATCCCACTGCTCTAGTACGACTAGGCTTAATATAGCTCTCTTAAATAGTGAAGCAGGTGAGTTTGTTAGTTGGTCATTGTTTATCGAACTTCGCGTACTCTTGATCGTCTTACAAAAGTGAGTATCCAGATATTAAAAGTAAATAAACCGTATTCTTAATTTATATAGATATCTATTCTTATTTTGAATATTTGCACTTTAGTTCACAGACGTGTCTTATAATATTCCATATATTATATCACATATATTCTGCATACACTTGGATTTAGTTTTCTTTCATTTGTGAAACGGAAAATGGGTAGGTATATTGGCCCAATGAAACATGGACAAGGTTTTATTGTAAAAGCCAATTCGAAAATATTTGGCTTTAATTTTAACTGATTTTCAGGTATGTCCTTCTATTCATTTCCAGACCACACTACAAGTCCGGGTTTCTGTCCCGACTATTATCAGCCCTATTGTCAACAACAAACGCCGGTCTTGACACCACAGTCAAGCATGAATTTCACAACTTCAGTCACTCATTTATTCAACAAATTTGAAAATAATAAGCATATCCAAGAATGGCCATGAACATGGCTCAATTTATATATACGTGTTTAAACAGTGGGTATAAATGTATTATTATCTTAGGCTTTATTTACCACAGCTAGGGTAGTACATACAGACCCTAGTGTATGTAATTTCCGATAGGCTGAGAAACGATTCTGAACCGCAAAGAAAAACTCTATTAGACTCACTAAGTCTCGTTAACCGACATTCAGTCAACATACATACTTTTCAACTCGGGATTAGAAATCGACACAAATGCTCAGCATAAATCAACATTTAGCCAGTGTATATCGCAAACGCGATTTCCTGTGGTTACCGCGGAAGGACAAAACGTCTATCGCCCTTCTTTTCCATCTCAAGGCAAATCGAAACAATATTTTCCGTTGAGATTGTGAACGAGGAAAGCTATGCTATCTGGATAAATTATATTAATATTTCTTACGGATAAAGTATGATTGTATTCACTGGAGTGAGAAACTCCATCGTTAATTTTTTTAACATCCAGCCAAGGGGACTTACACTATTTTCAGTCTACTAATAGAAGTATTCCAAACATTTTAGCAGTGAGAAATAGAATCGCAGCTCAGATAATGGAAGTTAAAATTTAAAAACGGTTTGAATTTTCTGCAAACAAATTCAACATGATTTTAGTATATATTCAATAAGAGGTGTTGTGCACGAACTAAGACATGCATTGTTTTTTAATCCAAGAGTGTTACATAGGTTAAATATAGCTATAATTTGAATTCAAATCAAAGTCCCATTACAGAGATAATTTCGGTTTAAATTTGCAAACCGCCTTGATTTTCGCCAAGAGGAGAAAACACTTTTGGTCTGCCAAATTAGTTATACTGAACATTTTTCGTCGGGACTTAGTTCGTTTGAGAAGTACTTGAAAACCCCGTAATTAGTTAAAATTCGTTCCAACTTTTGTCAAAATGTTATAATACACGAACTAAATTTGCTAGATTAACGAACTAAATTTTACTAGATTAAGTATACCCCAGGGCATCCAATAAAAGTATCGAAAACATACTCCGATTATTTGTTTTAAAGCTATGGACCCCGAAAACTACATTGTCCAAAATTGACTTTTACCTCCCTGAACTTTAGTTTTTACACAGTTGTTTTAGTCGAATGTTTAGTGAAGATACTTTGGGATAATGGCAGGTCTTCTAAATCATAACAAACTAGAAAAGCGAAAAATTCGTAATTTTTGTCACTTGTTAAAAATGTGTACTTTAGAAAACACATTTTTGGGGCTGTAACTAGGTCACGTGTTAAGAACGTGACCGAAGCTGGAGTCATGACGCGTCGAATAAGACCACTTTCGAGCCAATCGGGGGGGGGGCTTTTGACAGGGTGTATTAGTTGAACGGTCAAGGCTTCTGACTAGATATCGGAAGATTGCCTGATATGCTCGGGATTAAATGTAGAAAACGATCCGTATAGAACATTACATATATACAACAAAAGTAGTCTGTTTGCGATAATGAACATTATTGTTTGTATCAGGAGCGATTCAGCCAGCACTTTTGCATTATATTCAACATTTAACTTTAAAAACATATATTGAGCCTAAAAAGACATACGAAGATGTTCAAAGATGGGCCCAGTGGATTGGGTCAGAGTTTGGGATTTCATGGTGGAATATGGAAGGCATTAGCGGTTCAAGGCTAATAAGCATGTCCCGAGAAGAGTTTCTTGGCAACTGGCCACAACTCGTTGGCGAAGTCCCATGGGAACACATCGTTTATTTGAAGAAATCAATGATTATAGAGTTCAACGAAGAATACAATCATGTTAGTTGGGTTATACATTCTCCATATTCTATAATATATTTTAATTATATTCTACAGGATTGCTCTTTTGTAAATTCTATGTGTTTCATAATTTCTTGGATTAATTTCCTGAATAAAGTTCAATGTACGATAATGTACCCTTTCTCAATTCAAAAGCTAAAAAAGAACTGAACATCTGTAACACTGCGCATTTATGAAGATGTAGAGGCTGCCTAAAGATTGATGTCATTGTAGACAGCAGGCTAAAAGTAATGAAACCAAATTATTAGCTAATGGTCCGACCTTTTTCTAAATAATTAGTTTTCAAATCAGTTCATTTATATTCATTATTTGTATGTAGGGCTTAACCTGCTATGCTCCATAGTCTGGGCTTTATATTTCTAGACCATCAGGTCGCGAGTTACATTATCTAAAAATATGCATCTTACATAGTTATTTGAGAAAACATACCGCGGAGGTTGAATATAACTGGAAATTAAACCATTTTAATGATAGCTAAGAATGTAGGGATTTCTAAAATTGGGATTCTACCAAATAAAGCCTTTGTGCATGTTTTAAAAAATGTGATACAGTATGGAGAAAATAACGTAATCCTTGGATTCAGAAGGGAAAATCTATAGAGAAATATGTGTCCAGTCTTCACTAAGATTTTGTCGATATACATTGGTAGGCCTACGTAAAAATTGAATTTGTCGGAAAGTTTTTTTTTGCCAGAATAAAAAAAGCTTCGTAATTTCTCCCCATTATTCCCTTTAATTGTTACAGGGGAAGATGTAGGTGATTTTATTATCACTGTCTTTATTTCGCTCATTTACCGATAGATGCCACTTTTCGTTTTTTCAGTAGAAACCACAACGGGCCATTTTGACAATCGAGTGTTCACTCACATATTTCTCGAAAAGATTAACTAATTGCCGATATAACGGTATTACTCGTCTCAAAATATCTCATTTGGATTCAGTACACTAGCGTCAAAACTGTGCGTTCCCATTTTTAAATGCCATTTTAAATGCTTTTCAGTTGTAATAGGAGTTTCTGAATAAAAAAAATGTACCCTGGAATTTTGGTCGCGTACCCAATTCATGAAAAAATAACAACTGTAAATAGTGTAATAGCCCGAAAACTTAATTACGCCTCTATTCGGGTGGTAGAACATTTTTGCATTTATCTCGAGAAGGTCTTAGTATTTTTTAATGAAATTGTTAGGGTTACATAGCTAAGTGTTCCGTCTTTCCGTATATCTATTCGATTTGGAGATTACTATTCTAGAAGCGTCGCATTCATGGCCGGTGTTATTGTTTAAGGGCGTGCTGTAATTTTTCACTCTGAAGACCTTACCTCGTAAAATGTGTTTTAAGAGAGATAAAAAAAATTTCAGTGTGAAACATTACACGGGGCTTAAAGAAAAACGGGATAATTACAATGCCCACGAATGTGACGGTTCGACAAGAGGAATCTTCAAATCAAATAGATATATGGTATACCTAAAAGTTTCACTATATATATATTAATAATATAATTAATAATATATATATTAATAATATATTGACAAATATATTACTATTAGGGTAACCAGACGAAAATTCTCAAAAAGCGGGACACCAACTTTGAAAAAATGTTTGGTAGTCAAACCCTATAACATATCAAATTTTAAGAGTATTTTATAGATTTTATCCGAAACCCGTTATGTAGTTATAGCCACTAATTTGTGCCTAAAAAGTCGCGTCGTGACAGGTAAAAATTTCTAACTTCTGGTGGATCAGCATCAAAAATGTCATTTTTTTAAATTATAACCAAACATTCGGTAATGAACGGCACCATAAGTAGGGCATATTTTTTGACATGAATATTGTTATCCCTTATTAAAGCTGGAACAAACATATTTTTACAGTCATAAGCAATCGTGAGGGAACGAAATTGAGTAAACCACTGAGTTTTGCAGTAATTTTAGATAAATAATGAGAACTCGATCGGATTGGATCTAGTCTTTTAGCGAACCTCTCAGACCACAAGTTCGGATTGATATCAAAATATTCGTTGAAAGTTTTCTACCGTACCTTCCTATTATAGCTCCCAGGATACTAATCGTCTCTAATATGTAAGAGACCCGTTTTTAATACCCTAGAAGTGGCCCATGATTATCTCTAGTAGAAAAGTATCTCCAAAAAAATTACTTAGCTGGTAGTATACGTCGATACAAATATACAAATGACAATAATTAATCGTCCGCTCATCCCCGGAACTAGGTAAGATATGGGTGCTCATACATATTCAATGATATTCTACAGCTTGTATGATGACATTCCCCTCCGAGATCGCAAATACCGTTAAATTCCCAGTTTCTAATTGAAATGTGAAATGATTAATGGTGGACGCTGGCCAGAAAATGGCTGACTGCTGTAAATGAAGGTGTATCATAAGACTCGTATGGCTGTAATTGAAACATAGTACTATAAGTTGTTCAGAATCGTTCCATAATATAGGTCATAAAACTTGCTAATGGAGTTTTAATAGCTTAACGTTGAACTAGATAAAAAAAAGGTTCACGTAATAGAGAAACTAAAATTCATCAATTTATGGTATACCAAATACCCGTGTGACTCCGCTTAGGGTATTCAGCTATCACTAAATGACGTACATTTGCCCTTGCAGCGGGTGTCATCTCGTTTACAACACCATTGGTCACTACAAAGAAATTAGAAACAGTTTTTTAGGGTAAAAAGGAATCCGCGATTGTGAAAACTGAACCATCAAGGGATGTATTTGCCGATTTGACAATTCCTATGCCATCAATATCTACTATTCCACCTGTTGCACGCGAAAGAGCCCAGTCTGACTCGTATAAATTCATCGAACAGGCTCCTCGAGGGCAGCGATCACAAAGTGTTGGCTGCGTAAATGATATCCCCGACAAATTGGAAACGCTGCGAAGTCGGTTGTCGGCTGCTGCATCCGGGCCTACTCAACTATGGCTTTTTCTCCTTGAACTTTTGTTGCTAGAACCAGATCAAAAATGCATTCGATGGACTGGGCGGGGGTGGGAATTCCTTATGGGTAAGTTGGTAGAAGCTTCATATTTATATCACAATTTCTGGCAACTCGTCAAGTTTTATGGCTAGAATTTTAATTTGTTTCGTTTACATATTTCCTTAAGGAATTCAAAGAATAATATGAAAAAAATCCGGGTTAACCAGTGGAGACCCCGAAGGACGTTTTGTCCCTTTTCACCCCAAAAACGCTCTTCTTTCGCAAATATCTGGAGA